>JAFMTC010001776.1:23357-34809 GCA_018845635.1 Nicrophorus orbicollis | reverse complement strand
AAGTTAATGTTGACAGTTGACGTTTCTCTTTCGTACTGCGAATGTCACATATGTCAAATTTGACGTTTGTATTATAATTGACAGGTAGCAACTGAATTGAAATGTGTTAAAATGTGAAATTTGACAAGTGAACGTCGTGTTCAAGTTGAGGATACTGAGGACCGAGTTTACACTTTGATTCACAGTTTATTATTGCACTTGGCTCCCACTTTATGTAGTGTTTCGCTCGTCGAAATGCACGTTGCTGAAACTAATTTCGCGGGTATTCAGCAACGACGACGACAACACAAAATAATGACTGTTTAGAATACTGAAATAGTGTTTAATTTGCTCGCGCAGCAATCGATTCCGATTTTACTGTGCAATTTCGCTTCGTCAATTTTGTCGGCTGTAATTGCTTACGTGAATCATCTTCGCAAATGCACCACACTGCGATTCTCACATTTCCATTTTCGTACAGTTAACGTCATATTTGACGTTTCATTTTCGTAGTCACATTTCATATTCGATATTTCATTTCGTTTCAGTGCTGCGAATTCCTATTTCTCACTGCAGATTTCATATTTGACGTAAATGTCATATTTGACTTTTCTTTTTCGTACTGCCAATGACACATTTGACGTTTCTTTTTAGTATTGCGAATTTCGCATTTGACAGTTCCATTCAATTTCACTTTTCTTTTTCATACTACGAATGTCACATTTGACGTTTAACACTGCAAATTTGACATTTGACAGTTCTATTCAATTTCGCTCTTCTTTTTTCATACTACCAATGTCACATTTGACTTTTACTACTGCAAATTTCATATCCGACGTTTGTTTTTCTCTACTGAAAATGACGTTTCTTTTTCGTAGTGCCAATGACACATTAACAATCTAGATTTGAGCTAAATAAAACAAACTAATTCCGAGCAAAGTTACAGAGAAAGTAATCCAAAAACTTGGTCATAAAATCGAAGAAATTCAAAGAGTCTTTCAGAAGTTTGACTATAATTTAAACTATAATTAAGTCCTCTAAATCGAATCTTGAGCTAAATAAAATACACTAATTCCAAGCAAAAGTATACTGAAAACAGCATAAAAGCTATATAATAGATCGAGAATAATTAATTAGTACAATTAAGTCCTAAAGCTACATAAAATAAACAGTACTCTTAATCAAAATATCAATGAAAAAACAATATGTAAATTGAAAATCTTCCATAAGTTTCACAACAACAACCATCAGTAAATGGTTTTCACGAAGCGTAAAATGAAAAACTGTTTATTTGGTGTCAATTGAACGGCATTGGAGATCCGCACCGCATTTGAAAGATCTGTGTAATTTCACACCATCCGATTGTTAAATTAAACAGAACATCCTTCGATTCAAAGAAACAAACATTCGCGAAACAAATTTCTAGAATAAAAATGAACAACGACGGACGGTTTTCAGAAAATTGTTTGTTTTTCGTTAGTCGTTTTTTTTCGCGTTTTCGCGTTTTCTTAAATGTTCCGAACGAGAGGATCGCCTAATGAGCTGCGGCGAGTCGCGGAATTGACGCTAATTTCCATGTCAATTGCGGCCCCGAGTTAATTAACTTACGTAACGGAAACAACTCTGTATGGAGGCGAAACAATGCGAGAACAGAAACAGAACGAGAATGGGAAAAACGTTGGAAACAGAAACAAGAATTAAAACAAACAAAAAACAAAGAGAACACACGCAATCGGATGAAACAAAACTGAAACTGAAGTTGCTTAGCAACAATGCAATCACTTGGTGTTTTTGGTAACTAAGTAACTAAGGACAAACTGATGGAGGGAACACTGGGCACTGGACGCGCGCGTCTGATGAGAAGAGAGCAATTAAAGTTGCGACGGGTCCGAAGGTACGACGATCACTACTACAAAAGTCCTGCTGATCGACGGCGGCTGCGGCGGTGGCGGCGGCAACAGCGGCACTTCAACGGAAGGAGGAAGAGGAAAGACAGAAGCAAAACCGAAAAGGTGGATGGAAATCCATCCTTTCACTCCGCCTTCCCGACTCCCCTTCTCATCATCATCATCATCCTTATTGTTCCTTTTCCGTTTTTAATTGCGGGATTTATTTAAACGCGATGATGTCAAACGATCCTCCTTCCTCCTCCACAACCAAACCTCCACTACGTACTACTTTCCCCCACTTCAGATTCCGAGGAAAAATGCGGCGCGGCGCGTTTGATCCTCTCTCTCTCTCTCTCCGGGTATTTTGTGCGATTCTCAATCATTTCGACAACGCGGAATTCTTCGCAAACTCTTCAACGGTGAGTCTGTTCAAACCCTTTCTCGGACGTGACGCAATTCAAGAGGAACTTCTAACGGACTGTTTCTTACTTAAAAACACTTTACGCAACACTTGCCAAATAACTTCTTCTTTGTCTATTAATCAATACAAGTTATTTGACAATCATAATCTTCATAGTTTTTGCAATGAATTGAAGACTAAATGCTTAATCTTTAACTATTACTAAATGCGAGTTTCTTGACAATCATAATCTTCGCAGTTTTTGCAATTAATTGAAGACTAAGTGCTCAATCTTTAGCTACAAAACAAGTTACTTGACAATCATAATCTTCATAGTTTTTGCAATGAATTGAAGACTAAGTGCTTAATCTTTAAGTATTAATCAATACGAGTTACTTGACAATCATAATCTTAGCAGTTTTTCTCAATTAATTGAAGACTAAGTGCTCAATCTTTAGCTACAAACAAGTTACTTGACAATCACAATCTTCATAGTTTTTGCAATGAATTGAAGACTAAGTGCTTAATCTTTAAGTATTAATCAATACGAGTTACTTGGCAATCATAATCTTAGCAGTTTTTGCAATTAATTGAAGACTAAATGCTTAATCTTCAACTATTACTAAATACGAGTTTCTTGACAATCAAAATATTCGCAGTTTTTGCAATTAATAGAAGAATTGAACAAACATCTTTGTAAAAGATGAAATATTAATTCAAATCCCATCAAATAAGTGTAATTTACAGCACATTATAATACATTACAATCATCAAAACTAAACCTTGGAATCCATTAATCAGCTCAAGAAAATATTTCGCTCGAACGGAAATACCAGTAGAATGCCTCCGACGATCGTGAAAAGAAAATAAGTGCAATTTAGAATGACGATTCTTTCATGCAATCGGAATGAGTGAATCGCGTAACTGCGAAGCGTTTTCATGCACATTTCTTTCAAACTTCGCTTTCCCGTGCATTCCCGACATTTTCCGCGAAGCAACGAACAAATAGCGATGACTTAAGTCGAGTAAATAAGTTGAAGACATGAACAGAAATCGAAAGATACGAATTTTGTGTAATTTCACTAAAGTTTCAGCAGAGAAATTCGTGAAACAAGCAAAGAAACGGTGGAACTGCAAAACAAAAAAGTGAGTTTGGAAAACAGGAACTCGGTGGTTTACTGATACGAGCTCAGATTAGGCCTATACCGGATCCTCCAATTACATTTACAATTGGAAACGATCGAAATTTGTACAGTTAACTAATTCACAATTTGCAAAATGATCAATACTTGTGTTGCTACCTGCTGCATTGTTGTTGTTGTTGAACAGTATAAAGTTACTTCTCTCTACATGAAACCTAATTCCCCTGTCCGATAAAATTGCAATAATACGCGCAATGCGAGTTAGTTAATAAGGTAAACGTCGAAAAAAAGATGAACTAGTTGGAACACTTTTAGATGAGAATAGAGACACACAATATTGACTCAAGTTAAGTAGGGTGAAGTTGACTTAAGACGAAATCTTAACGAAAAACGCAAACAAAGTTCAGATTGCTCGAAATGCTATTAGTGCAGACGATAAGAACAGCATAACTAATTCCATAACATTTCATGAAAATGCACAAAATATTCCGATAGTACACTTTAAGATGTGAAAAATCTTCATTTGATCATCAAGTGAAGTCAAAAACGTAATGAAAAACGCAAATCTTGATCTGTTTCTTCTATAAGAGATCAATAAATTGTTCGAATCATCGTATTTAGACTAGTACAACATTAAGACTAATTTCATAAGTTTCCATAAAAATGCTCCAAATATTGCAATAGTAGACTTTAAGAAGTGAAAAATCATCATTTGATCCTCAAGTGAAATCGAAATCGTAACGGAAAACGCAAATCTTGATCTGTTTCTTTTATAAGAAATGATCAACAAATTGTTCGAATCATCGTATTTAGACGAGTACAACATTAAGACTAATTCCATAAGTTTCCATGAAAATGCTCCAAATATTACAATAGTAGACTTTAAGAAGTGAAAAATCATCATTTGATCATCAAGTGAAGTCGAAAACGTAACGGAAAACTCAAATCTTGATCTGTTTCTTTTATAAGAGATGATCAACAAATTGTTCGAATCATCGTATTTAGACGAGTAGAACATTAGGACTAATTCCATAACATTCCATGAAAATACACAAGATAATAGACTTTGGTAAGTCACTCAAGATTTGATTTACAAAGTGAAACACCTGGTTATAATGGGTTTTCCAAAACGGCGACGAATCATTGCGTTCGGAATTCGCGCACACGACGAATTATCGTTGCGAAATAGAAGTTGAACGAATCGGAATGGGCGAAGAGGAGAGAAAAAGCGAAATTTACGAAAAGACAAGAGGGAAGAAAAAAAAAACGAAACCCAACGACACGAAATGTCACCTATCAATCACCGGCGCGAAATTACGATAATTTCAGGCGGCGGCCGGCGTATATCATGTGCCGTGCCGCAACTCGCGTAGAGTAAAAGTGGAATTCAGCGTGCATCTAAAATGGAAAAGCGAAGGATACCACCGACAAGCATCATGGACTGACTGACTGACTGACACGGAATCGGGCCGACATAATCATATCATTTTATGATAATAATTGCGAACACACCGACAGAGAGAGAAACAAAAAAAACAAATAGATTTATATTTATATATAAACATGCATTTACATTCGTTCTGTAAACGCAAGTCTCTTTCTTTTTCAATCCCGACTCGAACTAGGTTAATTTGGACATTTGCTCGCCCATTGCGACAGTTGGTCGCTGAAAAAAAGGAACGAAAGAAGGAGAATAAAAAGCGAAAAATAAATAAAATCGCAATAAAAGTGAGGAACGAACGAACGAACGGATTTGATGAAGAAATAAATAAGAGCCTAACTTATGGGCCAATCAACTCGTAAATTTATCGCCGGTCAAGTGCGCTTAATCATTTCGCAGAAAAAAGAAAAAGGCTAAGTCCGTTATGAAACTTACTGAAGAAAAAAGAGGATAAGTGGGTGGCTGCTGTTGCTTTCATTGTTCGCTTTGTTGCCTACAATTGTCACATTTTTCAGAAGCGACTCATAGCGGACCTAATCGACAACTTCTGACTACGATAAGTTATGAATCTATTGGTATGTGGGTGGCTGACGTTGCTTTCATTGTTCGCTTTGTTGCCTACAATTGTCACATTTTTCAGAAGCGACACACCGTTGACCCAATCGACAACTTCTAACTACGATCAGTTATGAAACTTATTGAACAAAAACAGATAAGTGGGTGGCTGACGTTGCTTTCATTGTTCACTTTGTTGCCTACGATTGTCCCATTCTTCAGAAGCGACAACTTCTGACGTTTACATTTTAGTTTTGTTAAGTTTCGTTAATTATTTAATTTGTAGTGTTTAGTTACGTTTTAATAAATTGATCATCTATTTAAGTTTAAATTAAGAAAGAAAATTTTGTTTTTTTTTAAATTATTAGTTAGACGAAGAAGATGTAATTTATCCTCAACTTCTTCCATTTGATTAGTATCGAATGATCCAAGAATACAAGTACTTTATATACACAAATGCACTACATAGGAATAGACGAAGATGTCTTGTAAGGGTTTGGCTTGTAAATCATACTTGAAAGTATATTTATTGTATACACTTGAATTTTCCTCCCGTAATAGTATCTTCGTCTTCATCCTCTTACGTTGCTAATAACTACATCATTCATAACTTCAACATCTTGAACTGTATCATCCATTCTCACATCTTCTACTTGTACTACTTGTGTAATTAAAGAACTTTGTTGAACAACAATATTACCACAATCACCATTATCATGTCCCAGGTATGCAACCATACAATCAGACAGAATGGGCTACGAACAAGTACCAATGTTATTAATCCAATCTCACAACACATTTTATCCAAATTCAACAACGATCATTGCATCTATATAGTTATAGTTCATATTACTAAATTATACAAAGTTATACTAAGTTAAACGAAGTTCGAAATGACGGGGAATCCCCTTGTTTATACTTAAATAAATATATGCATTTAAACTTTTACGTTCTCAAACTACAGATAATTCCAGACAAATACTATACAGAACGAGTTGTAGAAAGTTCGGAACTGATCAGGGAAATTCTGGAGATTTGGTCACTCGTTTTTCTGTTACAAATGGGTTTATACCCATCTTTGGGTCGTCTTGAATGCATTTTACGATCATTCCGCTCAGACTGAATGAAAATGATGCGCGTTTTCTCTTCCGACATCGATTCATTTCGGAGACTCCAAAGCCACAAAAGCCAATTGCATTCAGGGCAGATGAAAGACTACTGACCGAGTTGACTTTGGCTCTTTTTTCACAAATCAATGATTAGCGTCTGTCTGTATGTATGTGTGTGCGTTTCTTTTGGTCTTGTCGTTGAATGCTCAAGAAGTAGGTTATCAAAAAATACGGCGAACACCTTTTACGGACGATTTAATTAAAATTTCAGCTGCATACATTTGCAAATATCTTCATAATTTTCTAATTAAGTCTCAGCCGAGGCTGGGCGCGCGTGTAGTTTCTTTTCTTATTGATATGGTTTGAGCTCCTCCGGCTTCATTTTACCGCCACGACAGATCGCTCCGTTTCGCTCTCTCGGAGGAGGAGGAGGCGTTTCGAAACAATCTCCGGTCGATCGAACGGACCAATCGACGAACTGCATAATCGGAGATTCGGAGAAACAAAATGGCAAATAAAAGAAAGAAGAAGAACAAAAAAAAGAAGAAAAACGATGAACGTGTACCTTGATCTTACGCAATCAAATCCATCAAACTTAAAATCTAAATCTAATTGTCATTTCAACTTCAATCAAACTAAAATCACATACAATTAATCAACATGTTTTTAGCAATATTTTGAAACATCTTTTGCATCGGATACATTTGATACCAACTTTTGGACTTAAAGCCTTCATTGTTGGCTAAACTTTGGACGTTCAAAATCATCAGTTTGTCATTACTTTCAAGAACATTTAAACATTTAAATTTGAACAATGAAGTCGTCACATACAATTCAAATGTTCTATGAATCTTACTAACTAGTTTTATAATAAATCTATACAAGGTTATTAGATGATTTCAAAGATGGATCTCACGAAAGCGTTCGTTAACCGAATCATTCACAGCCGTAACAGTTTGTTAACCGAATCATTCACAGCCGTAACAGTTTGTTAACCGAATCGTTGACAACCATAACTATTTGTTAACCAAATCGTTTACAGCTGTCACAGTTTGTCATCCGAATCTTTTACAGCCGTTCGTTAACCGACTCACATGCAAATTGCAGCGTTCCGTTCCGAATAAAATTGAAAAAATTCAATAAAAAATAACGAAAATGACGGTCCACGAGCTGTATTTACGGCTGTCAGCGGACGAAGGAGTTTGCGGCAATTTGCGATTCAATATTGTATTACAAATTGCGAGTAATTGGTCAATAATTGAGGCGAATTATCGGGTGCAGCCGAAAGCGAAGAAGTTACTTACGCGTCGAGGCCTCCTCCGATCGTTGTTATTAAAAGTAGTAATACTTGCCGCGTTTTACTTGTTTCTCTTTTTTCGCTTTCGTTTTGTTTTTCGTTTCGTTTTGGTGCTCGAATACCAATTACATATTAAAATTAAATTAATAAAACCGAAAGGAATACATAATAACAACGAAAAGAACAGCAACACAAAAAAAAACTGGTCGACCGCGAAAATTATAATTACAATATTTATTTCTTAATCTTGGGAGATTGTGTAGGCTGCTGTTAACACTCTGCTGCACACGCGAAATGGCATCAAATTTGAATAAAAAAAATAAATAAATACATGTAAAAACTTGCAAATTACGTTGTATTGTAATAATAATAATGTTAATTCCGACAACAATTACAAGAAACGGTGTAAAGTCCAATACAATTGTAATAAAGTTGGTGGAAAGATCTTGGTCGTTGGCCCAATTTGGACCATCAAAGATGTGTGAACAATTGGGTTCACAGATTGAGAAACGCTGCTGAAACAAAATTATTACGATTTGTGTTTTGAGAGTTTAAAACTCAAGTGAGCCATGAAAACAAAAACATAAGGTTGAAGAACATGGCTATAGAGATTCTAAATGGTACGTCATAAACAATTGGGTTCAGCAATGAACAATATTGGGAAACGCTGCTCAAACAAAACTATTACGATTTGTATTTGAGAGTTTGACTCAAATGTGCCATGAAAACAACAACAAAAGGTTGAAGAACATGGCTATAGAGATTCTAAATGGTACGTCATAAACAATTGGGTTCAGCAACGAACAAGATTAAGAAACGCTGCTTAAACGAAATTGTTACGATTTTTGTTTGAGAGTTTGACTCAAGTGTGCCATGAAAATAAAAAGCAAAAGGTTGAGGAACATGGCTATAGAGATTCTAAATGGTACATCATAAACAATTGGGTTCAGCAAGGAACAAGTCTGAAAAATGCTGCTCAAACAAAATTGTTATGATTTGTGTTTGTAGAGTTTGACTCAAGTGTGCCATGAAAACAAACACAAAGGGTTGAAGAACATGGCTATAGAGATTCTCTCACAGAAAAAAAACCAGTCGGAAATTACAGAGGTACCTCGGTGTACGCATTGTAATTTGGAATACGTACAATTCGGAATACGACCAATTCGGAATACGTCTTGTTTGATAAATTTACCTCAGTTTTTGTTCGTTATTCAATTATACGCGAATAGAATGCTATTGCTGTAAAGGGCCATATTTCTGCCCCAAATTATGTAAAAACAATGAATGATAAGTAAATCACATCTCTCGTAATCTAATTATAGCACTTGAACTAAGCTAATAATAAAACCGCTAATTTCGTACGCTTTAATCTACGATAATACTCTAATCAAACAGACTTTGCTTAATGCGAAAACACGATCGGAAATCACAGCGTGTCAATAAACAACGTCTCGTTTTCCACTTTTCTACTGTGATTTGATCAATTCGATAATCAAAAAAAAAGAAGGGCAGAAAGACCAATTTTGGTCGATAGACTGCAATAGAATTCTATTCAATTTTTCTTCGTATTTTTCAATTGCATTTAGTGTATACTTCTTGTAATTCTTGTTACACTAAATGTAATTATTAATTTAAAAGAATTAAAACAAAATATCATGACGAAGAAGTCAACAAAAAGACAAACTTTACATATAACAAAACAGCGTACTTAATTATTTAAAAATTAACATTAAATTCAAATGTAAAGAAATAACAACTATTAAGACATTCCAATTGGATACATCGGTCACCTGAAAACTCAGAACAAGTACAAATAGGAACGGGGCGAAAAGAGAACATCGAAAAAAAGAAACAGAACGAAAAGATGATCAATCATAACAACGGCTACAAACAGCTTTTCACTGTACTGTGAAGGATGATCTTAATACACCCATACCTCGCTTTACAGCCTAGATACGTTTCACGAAACTTGGCCGCAAAGAGAAAAGCCGTATAAGGAATCAATTATTGCGCTTGCGCAAGATTGGCAACATGTAGATATATCAACATGGAAAAAAGTTCTTTGCCGTTATAGCGAAACACTTTAGGCCGTAAATCGAAAACGTGCCTTAATTGAAGACGGCCGTTATAGCGAAAGGCCGTATAGCAAAGTATGGGTGAACTGTGGAACGTCTACCTTAGAATACGTCCTATTTGGATGAAACAAATTTTGCTCGGTATACGACTTTTGTTCGGTATACGACATAATTTAGTGATAAAAACCTATTATACGATGTTATTATATTATAAATTTATGAAAAGTCACACTTTAGAAACATCCTGAGTAGAAAACAGACACAAAGTTCATTGGATTTTCAACAAAAATCGCTGATCCTAGTAAAAAGCGATCGAAGCAGGATACGATTATGGTCGTAAACCGAGGTTCCTCTGTATACATACTTAACAAGAACTGTTAAATCACTTCTATTTAAATGCTTTAATTACTTTCCATGTCTGTCGTAATGAATGCATCGTTATTAATTGTTGACGAATTCGGTGGACGAAACCGGATTCGCAAACCGAAACCTTGAGCTAGGCAACCAACAGAGCATCAGTCAGGGCCGGCCGAAGCCTAATCCGATTGTTCACGTAACGAAGTTCAATTGAACAAGCAAATTGGTTTTTTCACTTTCTAAATATCGGATTGCAATTACTTAATAATTAGTACAGAAAAAGTAACAAAAAGTAAAAAGAAACATAGCTTTCGGCGAATAAATCACGGTTGTGTCGCCCCAGGTCAGAAAGGCCTTTCCGGGGGGCTCTTTTCAATTATTTCTCACGTTGAATAACCGTGCGATAGAGAAAGAGAAAACACACGAGAAACCAACGAGAGGGAGAAAGAACACAAGAGCAAAAAAATATGTATATAGCAAGTTAATGAAAGGCCGCCGAGCGTTGCCGAAGGTTGCGGCGAAAAAGTAAATAATTATAATTTGCGAACGTTTCGAATACCAGAAATTTGCTCTTTTAAACCCGACAATCAATCAAACGGGAATACAAATAAACTACTACAAAGTCGCTGCTTTAAAACCCGATAATCAAATGAGGAATGAATGTGAGATACAATCGTATTACTGATGTGTTCAAATTTGAGTATACTCGACTTTCCTCGCGTTACATAACTTGTAATATTGTAATGGGTTTCCTTGTAATCCGAGGAATAACAAATCGCAACCATTTGAATGAGAATGTCATCTAACATCTCGTTCTGTGCACATCGTGAATGTTTATGCCCGGATTATTCGTTCGTTTATTTATTTATTTACTTATTATTCCATCTGCTGCTCGTTTCGTCGTCGTTTTCGCTTTCGAGGCACGTAACAGTAGCGGTTCTATTTAATTGGATTAATGACACACATTTACACGTGTTCCGAAATCGTGTTCTCGCCCATTCCTACATAATATTTAGTTTTCGATTCCATTCATTATCGACTTTTCAATAGAATCCATTATTACAACATTATAACAGCGTTTCTCAAACCTGTTGTCGCGTTATTACGATTAGTTTAACTCAAATGTGCTGTGAAAACAAATGATTGAAGAACATGGCTATAGAGATACTAAATGGTACCTGATAAACAATTGGGTTCAACTACCAACA
>JAFMTC010001776.1:8401-21596 GCA_018845635.1 Nicrophorus orbicollis | reverse complement strand
GCCTTGAAAACAAAAACGAAGGCTTGAAGAACATGGCTATAGAGATACTAAATGGTACCTGATAAACAATTGGGTTCAACTACCAACAAAATAGAGAAACACTGCTCTAAATTAGAGTTTAACATGGCAACAAAGATTCTTCGATTCCTCACAAAACTAAAGTACAATTATATCGATAACATGGAAAGAATGGGTGCGAGTTACGCCACAATACGAACGCTGAATTCGTCCGACACATACATACATTTTGCATGAAATACGTCGGCTATATAAGCAACAATTTTCTAATTATACGTAGTTATGTCGGCGGCTAAATATAGCCGCCTCGCGAGGCGAGTCATTGTCGCGTGTACTTGCATTGTTATCAGTCGACTGGAATGACTTACTGTTACGGACGAACGGAACAACAAAACGGAGCAGGAAAACGCGCTCAATTCTTGTAATGACTACAAATTTCAGAAAAAGAATGAGAAAAAAAAACGAATAAAGAAACACCAGTGTCTTTCAACCGATTTGCAGGGCAACCTATTCAATTAGTTTTCAGTTTAACTTTAACTTTAGGTTTAAGACTATTTAAAAAAGGTGAAAAACTCTCAATTTTTCTCCAGAAAACTGGTGTTTCTTTCAAGTGATATCCAATTCCAATATTTTTCAAATTATTAAGTTTAACTTTAAAAAGTGTTAATACTAAATGAGGGATTGAGATTTCTTAAAGCTAAAGTTGAAGAATGATTACACGTATAGGATAAATGAAAATAGGTGAAAACTCTAGTGTTATTACACGTTCAAGATCATTATTGTTAATTGCTTTTACGAATCTGGCGTACTCTCACGTGTGCCCCATAGAATTTATTAATTGCGAGCGGGATGGAATGTGCGGACGGCGCAACGAAATGCATTTATTCATCGCGCGATTCGCGAGGAAAATCTGCGTTTTTTCAGAAGTTTTCAAACGAAAATTATGGTATTGATAATTCGAAAAAACGTGAAAGAATGCCGTGATTTGATTGAGAAAACAAGAAAGCAGCGATTTTGTATATCAATGGAGATTCATTAATGAAGATAGGAGAGAGAGAGATATCATAAATTTCGAATGTGATTCATGTGATTCAATGGCAGAACAATAATGAGTAAAAGCAAAGGAGGAGGAGGAGGAGGAGGCGAATGCGCGCCTCCCGTACGTTCACAGTCCGTCGTGTTATATCACCGTTCTATTTTTATAAATAACCGTCGCACATTTACATCGCATGTATTTGTTCTCTGCGGACCTTGACAAGACTTGCTTCGATTAGAAAACGATTAACGTGATTGCTTCGAAACAGCAACATTGTTCATTCAAATTACGCACTGAGCGAAACACGTTTTACATTAATACCGCTCGCATAGTGCGGCTGCGATCAATCATTACATAGTCCGGTTGGGAAATTTCAAAATAAAGTTCAATGGTACGAAATTACAATGAACTGAAGCAAAGTATGGAAGTTACATTATAGTCTTCCATTAGTTCGGTTTCGAACAGTACCGCATTATGTAAGGTCTCGTATAGTGCGGCTATGAACAATCATTACATAGTCCGGTTGGGAAATTTCAAAATAAACTTAACGTTCAATGATACGAAATTACAATGAACTGAAGCAAAGTATGGAAGTTACATTAAAGTCTTCCACTAGTTCGGTTTCAAACAGTACCGCATTATCTGAGGTCTCGTATAGTGCGGCTATGAACAAACATTACATAGTCCGGTTGGGAAATTTCAAAATAAACTTCAATGGTATGAAATTACAATGAACTGAAGCAAAGTATGAAAGTTACATTAAAGTCTTCCACTAGTTCGGTTTCAAACAGTACCGCACTATGTATGGTCTCTCATAGTGCGGTTACAATCAGTCACTACATAGTCCGGATCGGAAATTTCAAAACAAACTTAACGTTCAATGATACGAAATTACAATAAACTGAAGCAAAGTATGGAAGTTACATTAAAGTCTTCCACTAGTTCGGTTTCAAACAGTACCGCATTATGTAAGGTCTCGTATAGTGCGGTTACAATCAGTCACTACATAGTCCGGATCGGAAATTTCAAAACAAACTTAACGTTTAATGGAACTAAATAGAAGCAAGTGTGGAATTTACGTTAAAGTCTTCCACTAGTTCGGTTTCAAACAGTACCGTATTATGTTAGGTCTCACATAGTGCGGTTACAATTAGTCACTACATAGTCCGGGTCGGAAATTTCAAAACAAACTTAACGTTTAATGGAACTAAATTGAAGCAAGTGCGGAATTTACGTTAGTCTTCCACTAGTTTGGTTTCAAACAGTACCGCACCTTGTGAGGTCTCACATAGTGCGGCTACAATCAGTCACTACATAGTCCGGGTTGGAAATTTGAAAACAAACTTAACGTTTAATGGAACTAAATTGAAGCAAGTGTGGAATTTACGTTAAAGTCTTCCACTAGTTTGGTTTCAAACAGTACCGCACTTTGTAAGGTCTCACATAGTGCGGCTACAATCAGTCACTACATAGTCCGGGTCGGAAATTTCAAAATAAACTTAACGTTCGATGGAACTACAATAATTTGAAGCAAGTGTGAAATTTACGTTAAAGTCCTCGACTAGTTTGGTTTCAAACAGTCCTGCACTCTTTAAAATCTCACATAGTGCGGCTACAATCAATCATAATGTAGTCCGATTCGGAAATTTCAACATACGTTGAAGTCCTCGACTAGTACGGTTTTGAACAGTGCCGCACTATGCGAGGTACTGTTAAATATATATACAAATGTAATCGACAATTCAAGAAGCTAAGATGTATAAAAACACACACACACAGAGAGAGAGAAGTGTTTCGTTTTAAAGTTGGATGGAGGTGGAGACAAAAAAAAAACGATATAAATGGAGAAACAGCAATTAAGTAGAAGAAGGTGCGTTGGCGTTGGGCAATCACCTTTCACCCCGGACCGAAATATCAAACGAAATTGAATAAGGTCAATAAGGTAATTAATGCATGCAAACCTCTTTCCTGTACGTTCTTTTCGTTCACGGACGTATCATTTCTCCACGTAAAAGTTCGATTCGAGCGCTCGCCCGTTACACCATTCATATTTACGAGTGCAATTCATTTGCAAATAACGAAATTGAATACATTGATTAATGGAGAGAAAAAACAACAACGGTTGCTATGTTTTGAATAGGTTACTAGACAATGACAGGTCTTGTAAACAGATATATAGCATAACGCTATTGCTATGACAACTGCAATTGTTGTTAAGGACAGCCAAAATTTACAAACAAAACAATTGTTTCTCTATCTAACAACAACAATAACAAATCTTTCAACAGAAGTTGCTTGAGAAAAGTTGTGTAATTATCTACTATAATTATCACTTTACCAAGCAAAACCTAATGAATAGGTGAGACTCCAGTAATATCAATATGTCCGAAAGAGCGAAGATATATGAAAATTTTGAAAAGATTACCAATTACAACATATTCTTACGTAACTAATGAGCGGCAGATACAAGCGAAAACATTTTACAAAAAAAAAATAAATCAGTGTTCTTACACTCAATGAATGGACTATAAAAGAGTCGTAAAAATGTCAGAAAAAAAGTGTAAAACTTCTTCTAAACGCGTAGAGAAACACGTCGTTATAATTAGGAAAAGTAAATGATACGAATTGTTGATTGATGCGTACAGAATTGATTTCTGTAACAGAAATAACAACATGCGATGTTGTATTAATCGCGGGAACTAAACTAATTTGGCGCGCTCGTTCTGTCAAGAACTCTTCTCTTTTCTCGGAGTGTCAATGCACCCGCACTTATTATTGCCAAAATGAAGAGAGAAAACCCAATTACGACGCTTCAACACACCGAAAAAACAGAGTGATCATCGGGAATAACCGAGATCGTTTTGACAGGACGAAAATATAATGTTGTGCTCGTATTTTCTACACACGCACTTATTCTTAGATCGTCACCACGTGTATCAGAACTGCTTCTTCTTCACGTCCGTTCGAATTTTCAAATAACAAAATTGTTGATTAATTTCATACTAATCGAGACTACAAGTAACGTTTCTCAACTTTTTTGTTGTTGTTGTTGCGAAGCAATTGTTTTCAAAGTTTTGACAGGTGTCAAACAACAAAAAACAAAAAGGTTGAGAAACGGTGCTCTGATTGATGTGAGGACTTACGATTCTTCCTTGTCGTAGGTGGGCAGTTGCGAGAGGTCGTGCAGGGTCTGATCGCTCTGGGGCTCGGCGGAGATGCCGGCCCTCTGCTTGCGGGGTCGAATGCCTCCCACATTGTTGTTGAGCCCTATGTGCTTGGGGCTGCCCGCCGCGAGCATGTACAGCGGGAAAACGCTCTGGAACTTGTCCAGGTGGGAGCGCAGGTTGCCGATCTCGTCGTCCTTGATGCGCAGAAGGTCCTCCAGTTCGCGGATCTTCTCGTCCTTGATCCGCAACTGCTGGTGGAGCACGTGCGCCTCGCACTCCTCCATCGTGACGGTGGCCACCTCCGTCTTCGGAGCTGACTGCTGCTGCTGCTGCTGGTGATTGCTGTTGCCGTCGTCGTCTTCACCGACTATGATTCGATTATTGTTATTGTTGCTGCTGCTGTGGTGGTGGTGGTCGGTGATGATGTTGGGTCTGGTCACGTCCAGCCCAGCTGTCGCCGCTTCCTCGTCGTTACGGCTTAGCCACGACGAGAAGCAAAGAGTATCTAAGCACACGCGCATTCACCCGGTTTTTCCGGAACGTCGGGATAAAAACAGGAGCTCGCACACACACACACACACGCACGCACACAATCGCACACACACACACGCACACTTTCTCTGTCTCCCTTGAAATCTCGAGGTGAATCCGCACCCACTCCTGACGCTCCTTCTCTAGCTCACTATCTGCTATACGGTTTTTTCAAACTCTTTCCTTCTCCCGGGTGGTTATTTCTATCTTTTCCTGGACGCCCGCCAAACACGTGTACTCTATCTTCCTCTCTATCCGTTCCCTTCTCGCTCTCACTCACAGGCCAAAGCACGCTTGACAAATTTTCGCTTTTGTTTTGGGTTCTTTTTGGGGTAACCTTGCCGGAATTCCCTTGATCTCAGCAATCCTGAAAAAAAAGACAACCGCAATTAGTACAACCCGTTATTCACCAATACAAGATCATAAATTCATCTTGCGGTTGTTGTAACTTGACTATCAGTTCTAATTAGTTCTGTGATCCAATTGTTTGTAACATTAAATCGTATGTTGTCATCTGTCTCTTCGCTACACATTTTACCCAATATTAGAACGAGAGACGCTGGTCTACTGAGCTGATTTGATTGTACTAAGCTGATTTGATTGTAAATACTAATCAAATCAGCTTAAGTCACTTAACACGAAATGCAAATTCGTTTGACAGCTGTCATTTCGCAACAAATTGAACCCAAATTAATGGATTAAGAAACGTTGTATTTAGTCAATAATATCCATGCAAGAAACGTTACTTAAATTTAAAGTTTGACTGACAGTTGACATTGCAAAGAAACCATTGTTGATTGACAGTTTATTAGATTTTCAGTTGACATTATTTAATGATATCGTTGTTCAAGAATCTAGTCAACCATAATTACGACAGTTAAACGTCAAACATTCACAGGAATTATACTACAACAAAAATCACTTCTTAATTAAAAAAACATTGACAATTGACAGTTTTGCAGATTGACATTTGACAGAATCTTTGTTATTACTACTAAAATCAAACGATTTTCTCTTCTAAAAAAAAACAAAACAAAATGTGATTGGACAGTTTTCCAGATTGACCTAATCTATTGTTATTACAAAATAAACAAACGATTTTCTCTTCTTGCAAAAAAAAAACAAAAACAAAATGTGATTTGACAGTTTTCCAGATTGACATAATCCATTGTTATTACAAAAGAAACAAACGATTTTCTCTTCTTGCAAAAAAAAACAAAACAAAATGTGATTTGACAGTTTTCCAGATTGACATAATCCATTGTTATTGTACAAGAAATAAACTACTTTTTCTTCTTGCAAAGCAACTAAAATGAGAATTGACAGTTTTGAGTGTGTGACAAACAGTATTTAGAATCAAATCAAATAAACTTAATCAGCTTAAGTCACTTAACACGAAATGCTAATTCGTTTGACAGCTGTCATTTAATCCAATATAAGATTGTAAAACGCAGATCTACAGTAATTCACGTAATATTAATGAGAATTACTTAAACTTGATGCAAAACAATTAAACTTGATCGAAGTACTTGCATATAGTTGCGTATAACATTTAACTTGGCACAGCGCGAACATTTTTTTGAATGCCGAATGACCATTTTCGTCAACACGTGTTACTTTATTTGACACGTAAACTAAATATATAAACATATATATATATGAAAGCGCACTTCTGAACAATTAATCCGACGACTACTCGATCGTACTTAAGTAAACGAGCAGTAAGTGTGCACATTTAATCACGGTTTAAGTATTGCATTGGGAACGAGCGGTGTAGTTGTAGTAGTACAATCACATTATCACCACTATCAGATTACTAACCGATCGATAAATAACACAACAACCAACATCCATCGGTCTGTTTAACGGGGCATTTTTATCGAAACACTAAAAATAGAAATTTAAAAAATAATAATAATGAACGTATCTCGTTTTATGTAACCACCTTTAGCTATTTCCGAAATACGTGCCTAGTGAGAATAATTAGCTAACTGTATAATGGATAATTATCCTAATCTAAGTCAACATATAGAGTAGTAATCTATGTTCGACAAATGTTTAATGAAAGTCAATTAAAGTAAAGTAGACTTTGTTCAAATTATGACAATTGTTATATTCAATAAAAGAAATGAAACAAATGCAACATTATTAGATTGCTGTGATGAGATTCATTCTTTTTTTTTTCGTTGCAAACAAAACAAAAGTCACAAAACGTCATCTGCATCCGTCAGATTGACGATAGCTGTCAAATTAGGACAACGCTAATGACGTCGTTCGCGATCTTAACATTGCGTTGACGTTTTCGCAGATGATCGACGAAAAGAAAGTGAATCGTGCGAACGTTGCGGTTCATCGTCGAAACGTCTTCAACTTTATGCAACTCGATGTGTTGCATCAAGTTGAAGACTAGTTATGAAATCAACACGAAAATAAATGAATGTCAATCATAGTCAAATGTCAAATGAGTCAAAGAAACGAAAATAACACGGAAAACGATTTCATTTGAAAACATCGGCCTCTGTTTGATGTTCCAATTAATGTCGATAATTTGCTGTTGTCTCTCTCTCACGCCTTACAAATTTTCCAAACACTCGAGAGATTATTAAATTGTTGCGTTTTCTAATTAAGTTTAATTGCGAAGCGGGGGACCATCATAGCCCACATCTTCAGAGGCAAACACAAAACTTACTAGAGAACTTAGCATTAATCCCAAAATGAAGGAGAGATGAGCAGTGTAGTTGTAAAGTGCACACGGACGAAAGGTGGCTGCGGACGCGCGCGTTTCAGACGTTGCGATCTGACTAAGTCACCCGCAATTGTCACCCGATGATTTGTGTCAGCCGACGGCGAAGCTGAGCTGTTTTATCTGTGAATGAACAACTGATACTGCCTGCACACAGCGCCACGAACTTATTGTATTCCAGATATACAATTTTTTCGTATTATCGCGATCGGAATTCTGCGATACGCGTCGTTTCACGTGCTCTCCGCGTTACGCGACTCAATTTTTTTGCGCGCACCCACTTTGACTTAAGTCATGTCGAAGTGTCTCGACCAATCGGAACGAAGCGGTGCGTTGCGCAAGCGCCGCAAGATGTACATCTTCGTCGAGTTTAATGTCGGGATTTAACTAATTACCGGGGAGGGGGGGGGAGGCGAGCCTCACCCAGTATAATTAAAAGTAACGTAATTATGTTGAACGGGTCCGAAGAATTTAACCGTCAGGCCGAAAGGAGGAGAGAAAAAAAAGAGTGTACATTCATGCGTGTATAATGTGATGCAATTGGGATATTACGAAGAAGTAAACAAAACAAAAAAAAATGAGAAGCGAGAGAACGAGTTTCGAGTAATCAAAGTTCGGTGCCTTTTTTTAACACGCGATGTGATTATGTGTTCCGATCGATAATGAAAAATCGATTTGCATAATTCCATCCGTTTACCGGGCCAATAATTGACAGCTGACAGCGGACAGAAAGTATTCGGCGTTAAAACGCGTCTGTCAACATTGTAATTACTTGCTAATTATTCGTTACATTCAATCAATTCTGTCAACTATCTACTTTTCAAATGGAACTAATTCTATGCAGATCAAGTATTTGAAATTTGGTCTTTACTTGTCAACATTGTAATTACTTGCCAAATATTGGTTACATTCATTTACTTCGTCAACTTACAATCAATTCTCTCAAGTATCTAATCGTCGGATGGAACTAATTCTATGCAGATCAAGTATTTGGGATTTTGTATTTACTTGTCAACATTGTAATTACTTGCCAAATATTGGTCATATTCACTAAATTCGTCAACTTAAAATCAATTCTCTCAACTATCTAATTTGCAGATGGAACTAATTCTACGCAGATCAAGTGTTTGAGTTGTTTGTTATTACTTGTCAACATTGTAATTACTTGCCAATTATTGAATACATTCAGTTATTTCATCAACTTTCAATCAATTCTTTCAAGTATCTACTTTTCAGATGGAATTAATTCTATGCAGATCAATGGTTTGAGATGTTTGTTACGTACTTGGGAAACATCTCCTCGCGTCGAGCGCGTCAATGCCGCACAATTAACGTAATTGTAAGTACATGCAATTACAAAGCGCGCGACGGAGAGACGATGATTGAAGCGTGCAGAAGCGAAAGGAAGAAAGCAGACGAACGAAAACGGAGCGAGCAAAAAAAAAGAGTAGTAAATAAATAAATAAAAAGGAACAAACTTGACCCGAATTCTGAGGCGCTCTCGATAAATAGATTCATTGACGAAGCCGCAAATTCGCAACGTGACACATGTCACCGTAACGAGAGAAGAGGGAAGAAGAGTCGCATAAACAAAAGCGCAATGCATAAACACTTGGCCCAGTTGTTTATTTATTTTATCCTTCTCTCTCTTTCTTTTCCAGTGATTTACGTTAAATTGTTCGTCGCGTAATGTTTCTCCACGTGACAACTCTTTGACAGATGTCACATTAAGGATAAAATGCTGTTTTTTCAACGACAATTACAAAATAATTTACTTTTTTTGATCATGAATAACGTAAATATCAAAATAAATTAACAACATTATATGAAAATAATGGATGTAATTTAACAGATAATTTGACGTTTGTTTGTAGTGATATTTTCACTGTTGTTATTGAGTGATAACGACAGTCTGAAATTAGTGACTTTGTTAAATAACATCTGATTTGTTATTCAATTGTCGCGCAATGACAACTCTTTGACATATGTCACATTAAAAATGACATTAAAGATGTCACATTAAAATAATTTCCTTTTTTTAGAATATGATTGACTAAAACATCAAAATGAATTAACAATTTTATATCAAAATATTAGAGATATTGTTTCGAAGGCAACCGATGTAATTTAACAGATTATTTGACGTCTAATTGTAGTGATATTCTGACAGCTGTCACTAATTTAGCTACTGCTTTTGTCGAATAACAAATGAATTATACTGTAATGCACGTGATAACTCTTTGACAGATGTCACATTAAAAGAAAATAGTATATTTTCACATGAGTTCAAAAATAATTTAATGTTTTGATCACAAGTGACGTAACCATGAAAACAGCTTAACATTATATAAAAGTAACAGTAAGCTCATTTACGAGTTAATTTGACGTTTATTAATAGTAGTATTCTGACAGCTGTCACTGATAACACTTTATCCATTAAACGACTGTCATAAACTGCTAATTGACAATAGTATATGAAAATAATAGCAATATTGTTTCAGAGGCAAGTGACGTAATTTAACAGATGATTTGACGTTTGTTTGTAGTGATATTCTGACAGCTGTCATTAATAACAATTTAAATACTGATTTTGTCGAATAACAAATGAATTATACTCTAATGCAATGCTACACGTCATAACTCTTTGACAGATGTCACATTAAAAGAAAATAGTATATTTTCACACAAAATTCAAATATTAATGTTTTGATCAGAAGTGACATAGACATGAAAACAACATAAGCTCATTTACGAATTAATTTGACGTTTATTAGTAGTAGTATTCTGACAGCTGTGCGAATTCAATCAACTTACAAGTCGAATTACAAAGGGTTCTGATATTTGAACTATAAGTTTCCGAATATGATACAAGGAGCAGAGTTGGTTGCATATGAGCGCAGACGAAGATCTTTCGTAATCGAGTGCGTCGAGAGGCGTTGATCCGACAAGTTTACATCGAAATAAACAAACGGAGACTGTCGTAATGCAAGAAGAGAGAACAAAACAACAGAGATGAGTTTGTTGCGAAACGGCGAGGGGATTACATTACTGAAATAATGAACGCGTCGCAAATGCACGCGCGAGCGACGTCCCGTCTCATTTCGAATGCGAAGAACAAATGGAAAAACTTCACATTTCCCACCGCAAGCAACTCTTCAGAAGCGACGTGTGTCTAATTCAGAAATGCGCGAAAACACTTTCCCTTACCTTTCGGATTCGAGGAATGCGACGAGTTACAATCACAGCACAAACGTTACGTTAATTAATAATAATTGCAAATCTTATTCTGTTGCCGGTTCGGGATCGGATCGATCGACAGACACACGTCGGTTGCGAATGGCGCGAAGAGGAGAATCGAGTAGACGAAATGGGGGAGAATACATATAAAAACGCGGATCGCGTTCTTGAGATTGCATTATTATGGCAGTCATTAAAAATCGTTATTATTCGTCTGTCCCCAATCGGATTCAATTCAATTCGGCAGAAAGAAACGCCGCAAGGATGTTGTTGTTGTTATTGCTGTTTTTTTGTTTCTTCCCTCTCTCCATTTGACTTGCTCTTTCAGCGCACCTTTTTCACTCACCCTTTCACTAAACCCGAATTTGGTTCGGTGTTTGCTCTGCGATTAGATAACGACCACGTTTCTTACGGTTTTCGTCTCCAATTTTTAGTTCGAAAGTCAAATATTTGTCCGCGCGAAAAGTCAGTTTTCCACAGGGATTACGATGCTCTTGATTAGATAAAACAGCAAATAGAGCGAAGCAATCGGAGTAGGAATAGGAAGAAGTCGCTCACACATGAAAAAGTTTACAAGAAACAGACTTGTAAACGGAGCGTTACATCAAATCCCTTCTTAAATTACGCTCGCTCAAGGGCAAAACCACACAACGAAAACATAATGTCAAATTACAATGTGACATACGGCATATTTGTCTAAAAAAAATTACATAATGAAATTAACAAATTTTGAAATTGTCTATTTGTAGTAGTGAAATTCAATCGAATGAATTGAATACATGTTTATGTAATATAACTTTGAGGTACTTCATCTTTTTTTAACACGTTAATGCGTCTTTTAACAATTGCAATGCCCTTTGACAGGTGTCAACTGATTTGACAGGTGTCAGCTGATTTCACAGGAACGTGACGCCGATTCGAGCCATAATGGATGATAGAAAATCGGAATCTGAATAACGTGTTTTTTATAATATAATAAAACTTAGATTGAAAGTACGTCAGGAAACATAAAATTCTATGGCAGACACGTTATTTTTTAACACTTATCTGTTGACATGACTGTTACAATCGTTTATCATCACCCTTTGACAGGTGTCAACTGATTTGACAGGAGTGTGATGCCGATTCGATCCAAAAAGAGGAGGAAAGGAATTTGGAATCGGAAGATGAATAGCATGTTTATATAATATAACTTTGATTTAAATCGCTCCTTAAAACATACATTTTCTTTGATTCTGATAGATACTTCATCTTTTTGTTAACACTGCGTTAACTGTCACATAATGTCAATTTGATGGATGTGGCCATTATTCGAGCCAAAGAGGAGGAAAGGAATTCGGAATTCGAATGGCAAGTTTACACAAGATAACTTTGATTGAAAGTGTGTCATAAAATTTAATGACAGATACGTCATAAATAAAAGAAATGTCGCTTTGACAGATGTCAATTGATTTGCGACGCTGATTCGAGCCATAATAGCAGAGCAGATGAAAGGAATTCGGAATCCGAATAACGTGCTTATATAATATAATTAAACTTGGATTCAAAGTACGTCAGAATACATAAAATTCAATGACAGATATGTCATAAATGGAGCGTTGACATGTGTCAACTGATTTGACTGAAGTGTTACGCTGATTCGAACCATAATAGATGAAAGGAATTCTGAATCCGAATAACGTGTTTATATAATGTAATTAAACTTAGGTTGAAAATACGTCATAAAACATAAAATTCAATGACAGATATGTCATCTGTTGACAGTCATACAACAATCTTTGACAGGTGTCAACTAATTTGACAGGATTCGAGCAAAAAAGAGGAGGAAAGGAATTCGGAATCGGAATCCGAATAGCGGCGAATCGAAATGAATTGTAACGTTGGTGGGTCTCTCGCTCTGACCGTCGAAGAGGCGTAATGATATTAACCTTGGCTGGCGCCCGTATCATGTAAATTGCTTAGAGGTTTTTCTCTCCTCCACGCCAGCCGCCGTCGCAATCGCAATCATTCCGGGCCTTTTCATTTCATTTTTTATTATTATTTACTCATTTTCTCGTTCTCTCAAACTCACACCACACATAATATTCCGTATACGAACGTTCCCTTCGTGTATAATGAACCGGACCCGACTTGCACCCATACATCAGTACTTTGACATTCCGTAGGTTTCTTTCTTTTGGCTGAAAATTTTGTGCTTTGCAGGAGTTAAAATGGGAAAACTGTTCATTAATTCAATAAAAGAGTGAGAGAGAAATATATTCCAGAAGCGAGCGAGTGTAAAATCGCAGCGAATAATTCAAACGCCGTTAATACATAAACATTTCAATGGAAATGCCAATCGCGTTTGCAGCAAGTGGACGCATTACAAATGTCAAACTATACATGCAACACGAGTCTAATGTCAAATTAGTGATGATTTGATAAGTTCAAAACCGAAGCGAATAAATCAAGTGGACGCATTAC
>JAFMTC010001753.1:244265-274238 GCA_018845635.1 Nicrophorus orbicollis | reverse complement strand
TCAACTTTGTTTCGTTTTTACTACTTTTCCATTAGAATTTCCTTCAATTTTCATCGTATTTAATGAAACTACTTGTTTAACTTTAAAGATTAATTGGAAAATTGTTAAATTTTTTGATATATTTGATATTACACAAAACAGTATTTTCAATTGTGAAAATTTTAATGAAAAACAAATTGGAAATATTGCTGTTTTCTTTTATTTTCAACTTTGTTTCGTTTCGATTACTTTTCCATTAGAATTTCCTTCAATTTTCATCGTATTTAATGAAACTATTTGTTTAACTTTAAAGAATTTTGGGAAAATTATTCAATTTTTCATAAAGAAGACATTTTCAAAGAGAATTCCCAATAGTGGATTTTTGATTCTGGTTACTTATATTTTAATTGTCTCAAGTAAACTATTTGTCAAACTTTACAGATTGTTGATTTGTTGAAAAAAAAAGTTGTAAGAGCTTAACTTTATTTTCATCTGATTATTTTTCTTTATCCATTTCCATTTTCTTTTTAAAGAAGTACAGACGTTTCTCTTTAACTGCATTTTCTTCTGGTTGTTTTCTCCCTTATAAACATACACAAAAACCATCGTTTTTTTCTTGTATTTCCATCGTCTCGGATAAACGAAGATTAGTTTGCAGGATTGCAATCAGTTAAGATCCATTTCATTACTCCCCAGAACGTCAGTCTTCTGTTACGACCCTCTGTTGCTCGCTTTTCCCATTCTTCTCTCTCACTCTTTCACACGCGTTTCTCTGCACTTCTTCCAACATTCCCGCAATTCTGTCTCTGTCCGAGGGCCGCAATTTAATTATCGGCCGACATAAATACTCCTTTTTTCGTTAAATAATAAATGAAAGCAGACATCGGTCTTCTGGTCCTAATTGCAATTAAAACCGGACCTCTTTTAATAATTCACACTTTGTTCTAAACGTTGAAATATTTGTTAATTTAAACATGGAATTTGAACACTTGAATATGATTCAAAATATCAATTAATTTCTACTTTATTTTATTCATATTTCTTCATAATCAGCCATTTCTTCAGGTTAATTGAAAAAATATTAAAAGCAATTTTGTAAAGAAAAATCAATTATTAAAACTACATTTGTTTAAGATACTACTTTTTCAAAACTAAATACGTTATACAACGATTATTTTGAGGACCAAATGAGAAAAAGTGTCAGTATGTTAATGAAAAAACGATATATTTGAGACAATGTTTCTGAAAACTGAACTTTACTAACAAAAGTTATGAAGTAACAATTAGAAGTTTGCAAAGGAAATTCAATATTTAAGAAATTTTTCAAATTGCAATTTTGTAAAGAAAATGCAATATTTATGTGAAAAATTGCAGAAAATTGCGAAAAAGTTTTAATAAAAGAAAATGTTGTTAAAAATCGTTTTTTTTTCCAGTTTTTTTCTACTTAATGTTAACAGTTTGTAGAGTTATAATGTAAACTAAATATGTTTGTAATTCTCTTGAGAAGATGAAGTTTGTATCAAATTATGCAATTAGTATTTGTTGTTGAAAATGTTTTAGCAAAAATGAACAAAAATTTGCACGAATTCCGTTTCCAAATTTCTATCACGCAAGTGTATTTAAAAGTAAATTGCTTAGGCTGAAGTGTGGTTGTTTGAAGATGCGAGGGTTTGTGCGGTTGAGACGTGCGACGACAGGGAGAGACTCTTAATCCGAGACCCGACAATTAAACCTCCTAATTGTCACAGATTGCGTTTTGCTCTGCAGGATTTATGTGATCCTGCGAACGTAGCGTAAGTTATGTCACGATGACTACGTGACGATCTTGGTCATTAGCTGAAGCCTACTGTAAGTCATCACCTAAACATACAGTGTACAACAATTATAATGGTGGAATCTGAACTGAAACTGCACCTTGGTGTTGCGTCCTTTGGGTGGAATCCTGGATAATCTGCTGATGCTGATGTAACGAGATTTAGAGATGTATGTAGGGAGATTTAGCAATATCTTTATTAACAATTAGGAGATGGCTCTTTCCTTGCAAATGGATTCAGTAGCTTCCTAAAACTAGAACTAATTACAAACGTAAAATAAACTGTGTGTTATTATTTGGTTAGGAGGTTATTTCTTGCTCTGCATCTGTTAACAAAGTACAGTAATAGTAGAATAAGTAAGTCTAAATTATTTAAAAACGAAGTGCAGAAAGTCAAAAGCCCTTTGACTTTGCTATAGTTATTCATGTATGAACCATTCATTCAAATTCATTAGATGATAGTTAATTACTCATAATAGCTAATATTATACACACATTTCTGACTATAACAGATTGGTTACAGTTGAACAAAATTTTCAAATTAAAAAAATAGAATTTAACCGGTTTTTTACTTAATACAATCTAAATGAAGAAACACATGAAATTCTGTTTTTGAAAAAGACTATTGATCTGTTTTTCTACCCAAATTTATTGTAATATTAATGAAGTACCTATTAATTAACATTTTTAAACAAAATTGTATGGTCAAATAATAGTTGTATAAGTGAATAAATTTACTTACATTTCACGTCTTGAATAGGTTTGGGAGTAATAAATGAATAAGAATAGATTGTTTATTTGGAAATTAATTGCAATTACATAAAGCTAAACGATATTTCTAAAATATTGAAATTTGTATATATAATTAAGTATCTTAATAATGTTTAAAAGAATAATTGAATGAATTACAATAAAATATTTTGGTTGTAAATGGTGACTAACCTAACATATCAATACATAGATAATATAAGAATTTATCAATCAAGAAGCCGGATTTTGGACGTTCCCAAGTAAAGCGTTTGTCGGTCATTGTTGTTTCATAACTACCTAGTATATAATTATTAGTACAGGAATATGCTTTTGTTATAAATGACATATTGTTGCATAACAACCAAGTGTATAATTATTATTACATGAGTGACATGTAACATATTTGATATAAATGACATGTAACATGTAATAGGTTTCGGACTTTTAAAGTCAGTTGACTTTCAGGTTAATTCACATGAAATTCAAATGTGGATGTCACTTCAGTTTAACTGTCATCAGTCATTGTTGACATCGGACATGTTGACAGTAGGAACAAGTGACGTGAAGTGAAGTTCGAAAATTGACACTATATGTTTCACAGCCACGTGCATACTGAAGCAGCAGGTGGAAAATGAAATTCAACCTAATAAATTGTTTCCAAAACATGTTACTAGGCTTCTACATGTACGCAGGTAAAAGCACGCTATAGCCGTACTGTCGAAAAATGACAGTTTCGTTTTGGCTGCTATTGCCGTCATGCCACATAGTGAACTTCACTTTGACGGCTATAGCCGCAAGTGTCCGTCAACGTGTTAACAATACTTATAAGAATAATTGAAAATGATTTTCATCAAATATTTTGGTTACAGCCGGATTCTGGACGTTCCCACATAATGCGTTTGTCGGTACTGGTTAATACAAAGTGAAACGCACTTTGTATTTAGGATAAAAGGTGTCATCGTCATATTTCACGAATACAGATTCAACATAGCCGTCTTTGGGCTTATGTGAAGTTGTATCAAACCCATCATTTGGGTATATAGTTTCATTATTACCGACATCACAATTATTATTAATAACATCGCACAAGAACGCACAAAACACCTCATTCTGATGTCCTTTTTCATGAATGTAAAACAATGCGTACGGTAAGTGTTTTGCGAATGATATTCCACGTCCATATCTATAACGTTGCACCAATCTGTAGTCGAAATTGTTCTTGCAAATTGCATCAGCATTCAACTCTGACGTTGCGTGCCAATATTGATGTTCCCGTCCATTCAATTCCAATTTCTTCAAATTATACATATCAAGTGTATATGGATTGAAAACTTCTTCTACAGAGACTAAACGTAGACGCTTACCACCTATATTAGCGTTAGTCACTTGATTTACAATGCTTTGGTACATGGCATGAGATTCAGGTAATGGACGTAGCACGTACAATTCGTTGCTTAATGCCATTGATTTCACTGAGTGTTGGGAATAGTCAAATTGAAATTGAATCTTTTTTTGCACCTCCATGTTGTATACTCGCTCATCAATATTACATAAGTTGCAATGTACTTACAGAAACTAAAAGTGATTCCCTTTAGGCCTTTATATATTGGGATGCAACTATTTTCACACTTTCCTTATCCATGTAGATAGTACTAATCTTAATACATTCGTTACATTGAATAGGAGTCAAAGTATTAATTAAAATCTACTCTATTTTATTCAAGATAACGTAAACAAAGATTTGCTTATCGGTTTCATTGAAAATCAATCGTAATGCAAATAGTTTTAGAATTGAAATTGCGTAATAATGCAATTGGAATGTAAATAATGCAATTAGAAAATGTCTGCGTAGAGCCAACAGTTAATTTTCTTGAAAATGAATCCAGCAATACAATAAAATATATTCAAAATCGGATTGAAATTAAGAAATGGAAATATTTTTTCCGTCAGTTTTGTATGTAAATGAAAACTAACATAACTTTCTTTGAAAATATGGTATGAAAATGGAATTTTGCAAACGCAAAACAAGGATGTAAGTTAATGTTAATAGATTATCAAGACGTTCGTGGTTACCGTTTTTTCAACTTTGACTGTGAATTGCACGAAAACCATACTAACTACAAATATGACAAATAACGCGTTGGAAAGCTTAAACATTTGTCTTTAATTAGAGTATTCATTGATAATTGTATCGTTTGTAGTTATCAAGAAAATCAATAATTTGTAAAGACACTTAAAAAATAGTTTTTTCAACTTTGACAGCAAATTACAAAAAAATCGTACTAGTTACAAATATGACGAATAGCGCGTTGCAAAGCCTAAACATTTGTGTTTAATTAGAGTGCTCATTGATAATTGTATCGTGTGTAGTTATCAAGAAAATGAATGATTTGTAAAGGCACTCGATTTTCGAGGCTTAAAAAATAGTTTTTTTTCAACTTTGAAAGCAAATTACAAGAAAACCGTGCTAGTTACAAATATGACGAATAGCGTGTTGCAAAGCCTGAACATTTGTGTTTAATTAGAGTGCTCATAGATAATTGTATCGTATGTAGTTAACGAGAAAACCAATAATTTGTAAAGACAGTTTTAAAACATATTTTTTTCAACTTTGACAGTAAATTACAGGCAATGCATAATAGATAGAGATAAGATATATGACGCAATAGAAAATCTGTAGATTTATCTTCAATTTGAGTACTAAATTAGTGCTGAATTCTAAGCTTAACTACAACTTGAGGCCCCGCTAAATTCAGACGAGTCTACGTAAATAATAATGATCGAAACGATATGTTTGTTATATCATAAAACTACAACTTAATAACGTAACACTTCGTAGAAAAATCTTTCGAAGTTCGATTGGAATAATTTACAATTTCAAGCTTTGTTCGTGTTCCGAGAGACGGCGGCGTCGAGTGGTGATTACTTCTAAGTTTTTTTCTTCTCTTCTTCTCATCTCTCATTTTTTTTTCGTTAATATTAAAATAGGGGAGTCCCCTCCGCAACTGGTTGCTCGTTTATTGGAAAGACGAGCGTCGAATTGGTAGAAACTTGAAGCTGCTGCTGCAACGGAAGAGGTTGGGAGTGTTAAAAATTAAAGGGGACAGTTTAAAGGGAACCCTTATCACTGAGTTGATAAGGGTTCGTTCGTTGTGAACGGCACCCGAGGGGCCACCGGGTTGCGCATCCCCTAAAACGATACGGCTCGGTTATCGTGGGCGACTTTCGTCCTCGCATTGCAGGATGAATGCAACCTCGGCGCAATATTGCAGGACTCACGGGGTCCTTTCTTCCCCCTTTTTTTATTATTAACTCCCGTCTGGGGATCGGATATGAACAGAGAGAGAGAGAAAAAAACACCTTTGAAACGAGACTCAAAAAGGATGGCTTCGTTGCGTCCTTACGAAACAACTTGTGATCTTAAAGACTTCAGTGGATAAAATACAGTATCTTGACATTGAAAAATAACATAATTAACATAAATAATGTGCAACAATATACAAAAAGTAGACAACTTCCTGTAACAATTTTACTTCAGGTCCGATGTCAACAATGACAGTTAAACTGAAGTGACATCCGCATTACAATTTCATGTGAATTAACCTGAAAGTCAACTGACTTTAAAAGTCCGATACCTATTATATGTCATTTATATCAAATATGTTACATATTATGCAAATATGTTACATGTTATGCAACAACATATCATTTATAAGGAAAGTACATTCCTGTACTAATATTTACATACTTGGTAGTTATGTGACAACAATGACAGATGAATTGCAGTGACAGCTGCATTTTCAATAGATTCAATAAGATTTTATACTTACATCAAATAGCCTTTGAATATCAGAAATTTTGTTGTTTTTGACATGTGTCAGGAATACCAAAAATTCAGGACTTCATTCTTTGAAAAACTGAAGTGACAATTGCAAGAATAGAATAGATTCTAATACAATACGATATTTACAAAAAATAGTCCTTGAACGTCAGAAATTTTTGTATATTTGACATGTGTCAGGAATATAAAAAATTCAAGACTTTATTCTTTGAATAATAATGTAATTGGTAAACCTTACAATTGATATGATAACCGTGAAAGTAAAACTAAAGTAACAATTGCATTGATAATAGATTCAAATACAATTTAATTTTTACATGAAATAGTCCCTGAAAGTCAGAAATGTTGTTATTTTTGACATGTGTCAGGAAAACCAAAAATTAAGGACTTCATTCTTTGAAAAACTGAAGTGACAATTGCAAGAATAGGATAGATTCAAATACAATACGATATTTACAAAAAAAATAGTCCTTGAACGTCAGAAATTTTGTTATATTTGAAACGTGTCAGGAATAGCAAAAATTCAGGACTTTATTCTTTCAATAATAATGTAATTGGTAAACATGACAATTGATAAGATTACCCTGAAAGTAAAACTAAAGTAACAATTGCATTGATAATAGATTCAAATACAATTTGGTTTTTATATCAAATAGTCCCTGAAAGTCAGAAATGTTGTTATTTTTGACATGTGTCAGGAATATCAAAAATTCAGGACTTCATTCTTTGAAAAACTAAAGTGACAATTGCAAGAATAGAATAGATTCTAATACAATACGATATTTACAAAAAAAAATAGTCCTTGAACGTCAGAAATTTTGTTATTTTTGACATGTGTCAGAAAAAGCAAAAATTCAGGACGTCATCCAGTGAATTATAATATAATAATTGGAAGACGTAAGAAAATTTGATATATTTGAAAAGTGTCAGGAATATCAAAACTTCAGGACTTCATTCTCTTAATAATAATGTAATTGGGTCACGTGGCAATTCACGAGACAACAATAACAGTAAAACTGACGTGATAATTGCAATTAGAATAGATTCAAATATAAATTGACATGTGTCACATGAAACATAACAAATAATCAGAACTTTATCCGGCTAATTTCTATATTTTATAATTGTGCATGGTTCCTACAAAGTTAATCAAAATTACGGTCACAAAGTCAAAAACTTTAAATCTAAATTGAATGTAAGTTTAATTCAAAGGTGAAACATGTATTTATTATTGTTAAAAATGCCTTAAAAATGTATAAATTAAACGCAATTCCAATCTATATATGTTTTTGTTCGATTTTGAATCAACGATAAGATAGAGTGAACGAGAATATTGTGGTAAAATTATGTTTCTTCGGCATTGAATGAGTAAGAAATGAAGACGCGTGCATTTTAGTTTCGATACTAAATTGCATTTAATTAGTATTAAGATAATGGTTTATTGAATATACGCATTAAAAACGTGTAGATTTTTAATCAATTAGGACAGTAAATTTAATAACTAAATGTTTACAAAATAAATGTAAGTAATCGGGATTTTTTTGTTGAAATTGTTTAAAACTGTTCGTTTTTGCAGAGATTATTATTATGGCCAAGCATCATCCCGATTTGATCTTCTGCCGGAAGCAGACAGGTGTTGCAATCGGAAGATTGTGCGAAAAATGCGATGGAAAATGCGTGGTCTGCGATTCGTACGTCCGGCCGTGCACTTTGGTGAGGATTTGCGACGAGTGCAACTATGGTTCGTACCAAGGAAGATGCGTCATCTGCGGAGGACCAGGTGTCTCCGATGCTTACTACTGCAAGGAATGCACCGTCCTTGAATATGACAGAGACGGCTGTCCGAAGATCGTGAATCTCGGTAGCTCCAAGACGGACCTTTTCTACGAAAGGAAGAAATACGGTTTCAAAAGGAAATAGTTATGTATTATAGAATTATAATTGAGTTTGAAAATTACAGATTTTATTTATTATAAATCTACGCTTATTATTTAGATGTGATTGCACTTATGAGACGCGATTTGTTCTCAAAATATCAAATTAAACTCATCGTAGAGATGATTATAAAACTAGGATAGTTGGGGAATGCAACGCATATTCAGTAATTGCTGTGTGTAGAGCCGTTTGGCTGTAATTCGCTGTCAAAATTGAAGAAATGAAAAATGAACAAGCACAAAAGGAGTGTCTTCACATTTTAGCGATTTTCTCGAAGACTATAATAGATAGAGTAGATCTGAAAGACGTTTATGATACTAGGATAGTTGGGGAATGTAACGCATATTCAGTAATTGCTATGTGTTAAGCCGTTTGGCTGTAATTCGCTGTGAAAGTTGAAGAAATGAAAAATTAACAGGCGAAATAGGAGTGTCTTCACATTTTAGCGATTTTTTCGGAGACTAAAATATATAGAGTAGATCTGAAAGATGTTTATGAAACTAGGATAGTTGGGGAATGTAACGCTAATCAATGTATTCCTGTGGCTAGAGCCGTTTGGCTGTAATTCGCTGACAAAGTTGAAGAAATGAAAAATTAACAGACGAAAAAGCAGTGTTTTCACATTTTAGCGATTTTCTCGGAGACTATAATAGATAAAGTAGATCTGAAAGACATTTATGATACTAGGATAGTTGGGGAATGTAACGCATATTCAGTATTTGCTGTGTGTTAAGCCGTTTGGCTGTAATTCGCTGTGAAAGTTGAAGAAATACAAAATTAACAGGCGAAAAAGGAGTGTCTTCACATTTTAGCGATATTCTCGAAAACCATAATAGATAGAACTGATCTAAAACATGCATATGAAACTAGGATAATTGAGGAATGTAACGCATATCAATATATTCCTGTGTCTAGAGCCGTTTGGCTGTAATTCGCTGTCAAAATTGAAGAAATGAAAAATTTACAGGCGAAATAGGAGTGTCTTCACATTTTAGCGATTTTCTCGGAGACTATAATAGATAAAGTAGATCTGAAAGATGCTTATGAAACTAGGATAGTTGGAGAATGTAATGTATATTCATATTTTGCTGTGGCTAGAGCCATTTGGCTGTAATTTGCTGTCAAAGTTGAAGAAATGAAAAATTAACAGACGAAAAAGGAGTGTCTTTACATTTTAGCGATTTTCTCAAAGACTAAAATAGATAGAATAGATCTGAAAGATTTTTATGAAACTAGGATAGTTGGGGAATGTAACGCATATCAATGTATTCCTGTGGCTAGAGCCATTTGGCTGTAATTTGCTGTCAAAGTTGAAGAAATGAAAAATGAACAGACGAAAAAGGAGTGTTTTCACATTTTAGCGATTTTCTCGGAGACTATAATAGATAAAGTAGATCTGAAAGATGCTTATGAAACTAGGATAGTTGGGGAATGTAACGAATATTCAGTAATTGTTGTGTGTAGAGCCGTTTGGGTATAATTCGCTATCAAAGTTGAAGAAATGAAACATTAACAGGCGAAAAAGGAGTGTCTTTACATTTTAGCAATTTTCTCGAAAACCATAATAGTTAGAACTGATCTAAAACATGCATATGAAACTACAATAATTGAGGAATGTAACGCATATCAATTTATTCCTGTGTCTAGAGCCGTTTGGCTGTAATTCGCTGTCAAATTTGAAGAAATGAAAAATTAACAGGCGAAAAAAGAGTGTCTTCACATTTTAGCGATTTTTTCGGAGACTAAAATAGATAGAGTGGATCTGAAAGATGCTTATGAAACTCGGATAGTTACGGAATGTAACGAATATTCAGTAATTGCTGTGTGTAGAGCCGTTTGGCTGTAATTCGCTATCAAAGTTGAAGAAATGAAAAATTAACAGGCGAAAAAGAGTGTCTTCACATTTTAGCGATTTTTTCAGAGACTAAAATAGATAGAGTGGATCTGAAAGATGCTTATAAAACTAGGATAATTGGGGAATCTAACGCATATCAATGTATTCCTGTGGCTAGAGCCGTTTGGCTGTAATTCGCTGTCAAAGTTGAAGAAATGAAAACATAACAGGCGAAAAAGAAGTGTCTTTACATTTTAGCGATTTTCTCGGAGATTATAATAGATAGAGTAGATCTGAAAGATGCTCATGAAACTAGGATAGTTGAGAAATGTAACTCATATTCACTAATTGCTGTATGTGGAGCCGTTTCGCTGTAATTCGTAATCAAAATTGAAGAAATGAAAAATTAACAGGCGAAAAAGGAGTGTCTTGACATTTTAGCGATTTTCTCGAAGACTATAATAGATAGAATAGATCTGAAAGATGCTCATGAAACTAGGATAGTTGAGGAATGTAACGCATATTAATTTATTCATGTGTCAGTAATTCGCTGTCAAAGTTGAAGAAACAAAATAATAACTTCCGAGAAGACAGTGAAATAGAACAAAATTATAGACGTTCAAGGATTATTTGATGTAAATATAAAATTGTATACAAATATATTCTAAATATAATTGTTACTTCCATATCCATCTTTGTTTTTAAGTAATAAATCAAAGGAAATAGTTGCAAATGGAAAAAAAAGGAAAATCGAATTGAAAGTGGATGTAATTTATTAACTGCAACGGAAGCGCCGTCCAATTTTCCGGTGTGCTCCTGTCGCGAATTCGTTTTGTGCCGAAATTAGAATATTTTGGGGTTGAGGGTGAGAGGGTTTCCACGAAAATTAAATTAGACTCGTTCCGCGCGAAATCCACGTAAATAATAAATCGCTCAGCGTTTGAAAGGCATGACTGTAAAAGAGAGAGAGAGAGAGAGATAAAGAAAAATAGACATAAAAGAGGGAGATATTGAGATGGCTATGATATTTCGAGGACGATTTATTGCGTTGAAATACGACTTTAAACAATAGCAATTCAAAAACCAGCATTGATTACTCATTGCTTAAAACGTAGACTTCCTTTTTTTTGTTAGTGTTGTTGTTTCCTATTTGCGTTGATTATTAAAATGAATCACGTTTCCTGTATAACTAAAAGATATTATTATAATCTTGAAAACCTCCTCTCCACGTCCTAACACCGCATTACATCTTCCTCTCTCCATATTACTTTAGGTAACCTGCCCGTCGTCCACCGTGAAATACCTAGGATTCCCGCTTGATCAAAAACTCAACCTTAACTCCTATTCAAAAGAACTCAAGTCCAAAATTAAGACAAGATCCCGTCATTTCCGATACCAAACATTCCGTAGTTCTGCAATATCCATCAAATGCAAATCCATTTATAAATCAATCTGCCGTCCAATCCTCGAATATGATTTTCCCTTCTCTCCCAATACCGGAATTGTGTTCTGAAAAGTCTCTCCGTATCCGAACGTTCCTCCCTTCCTATCCTCACCAGGAAGTTTAGTTAAGTATCTTCAAATTACGTTTTGTGAAGGATGTCTGAAAATAAGAAAATTACAAGGTAACGTCCAAATGTCAATACAAATAATTGTGATGAATGTTCGAAAATACGTACATTGTGTCTGAGATTACATACAAATATCTGTATGTCGTACAAATATGTCAATGTCATTATACGTTTGTGTACAAATCATTTAAACTATTTTAAATTCTAAAAATTCAACTAAAAATATACTATTTATTTATATTTATATTGTTTAGTGAAAAAAAAAAAGAATATTATTGATGATTTTGTTGTAGTATACGATTTTCTGAACTTTAAGTTAGTTTATTCAAATGAGAGAAGAGTATAGAGAAAACAAAATATTTTAAATCACCGTCCAATTGACGTACATTCGCTTAGTGTACAATGATTTGTATACATATGTACGTTAACTGAACGCTGTAGTAACAAAGAAAATGAAGGATTTAAACCACGTTAAAACTGTGTTTGGAAAAGGCAGAGATCCGGTCGTTCGATCGATGTTTAATTGAATCCACGTGCAAATAAAATTAGAAGCACACTGGTTGTTTTCGGGCGAATGGCTGGAAATAGGAGGATGAGAAGAGGGAAACTGTTTTTTGTTTTTGGATGTGCATGTACATCGTAAAAGTTTGCTACGGCAATAATCGTAACGGCTTTCTCCTCTTGTTCCTCTTCCCACGGTTCATTCCAGAAGAGAAAAGCTATTCGGATCGATGGTTTTTCCCAGATCTTCTGAAATTAATTAATTGTTGCAACATTTCCTGTGACGTTAGCTCGAACTAAATCAAAATATTACTTTGAAATGCGAAACAAAGCCATATCTAATCTAAAAGAAATGATTCACTTGTTTTTCACTCATTAAAATCATCTACGCTGAATTTATAATAAACAATGTCACAATTAGAAAGATAAGTATAGATAATTTGAATGAGCAAAAAACAAGTGAAAATAATAAATTGCAATAATAAATTGCATTATAACGATTATGGATCAAAATACCACCCGTCACATATATTGTATAAAACGTACATGAAGGTAAATGTGTACGGTCTTGCATCAATTCAAAGGCTATGTTCTGCGCGTCAATTGATACCCGGTTATCATCTTCGAAAGAGATGATATACCATTAATTAGCACCTGGACATGCAGCCACGCGGAATTCGCAGCTCCCATCACAGCAAATGATAGAAAACTCGTGATCGTACACCTGGAAAAAGAGCATAAATATAAGTAAGGTCCATACGAGTTGTTCTTATAAACAGTAGCATGAGATTGTAAAGTTCTAAATGCATATACATAAAATATAAAATCTATATATATATATATATATATATATATATATGTATTATTTTGTTTAATTATATATCATTATTCCGAACTTTGAAATCTGGTCACCTTAATTATAAGGAAAGTTTGCAATAGAAGGAAATGCTGTAACAAAGCGGGATTAAATAATAAAAAAAAGAAAACTATACCTGAAAGAGAACACAAAGACATAACAGTTTACTTACAAAGACATAACTTTTAATTAGAATGATGTTCACATAAGAAAGGGACGCGCACAACTGTTAAGTAGTGGCGCTGCGATCGCACCAACAGGTGATACATACGTCATTCTTATTGTTTGCTATAAAAATGCATTGGTATCAATGTTAAACAATAGAAAGTGGGAGGAGCAAAAAGCGCGTCCTTCCACCATTTTGGAAGCCAACTAATTTGCAATTAATTAACGCTAATTTCTCAATTACTAATTATTCCAGGACAACCAAATCTTAGCACGACTTGCGCAATCGATGGACGAACAAATTAGGAGACTTTCAATGCAATTCGAAACTTCTTTTTTGGTGGCGCATTATCAAGTCACTAACCTTTAATTCCACCCTAATCCAATTGGATCCCCGATGATGGTCTTCGCTGAACACAATTGATACATGTGAACGAATTACATAACTTTAAATGTTCAAAACCACAACAAATGCAGACACCAGACGACACATTCTACGCTGATTGGCAAATTACTTCCCCCTCCAAGAACTGGTGCTGGAAATACCAACTGCCTTTATTCTATTTTTTTTTTCAAAATTTTAACATTGAAAACGGGTTTAAATTAAAATTAATAACAATTGGAATCACTTCATTTAACAAGGAAAACACGTAATTAATAATTTGTAGCTTTCTAAGAAAAACCTTTCGTTTTTTAAATTATTTTTAAGTCAATGAATCTACATGAATTTATTAGAATGTAGTAAATTTGGTAATTAATATAAATAATAGGATAAAGCAATAGTCTAAACACAAATGTTTAAAATAATGTAGGCAACTTATTATGCAATATTATTATTTTTAGTGTAATTTGATATAGTAGTGCTAGATATACATTTCATTAAATTATTTATGGGTATGGAATGAGTATTTAATTAAGTATTAATTATAGTTCTTGAATGAAGTTAGTCGAAGGATTTACCAATAGCTAACTTCGTGTTAATAACATACGGCTACTCAATTTGCGGTGTCGGTTTAGGTGACGTGTTGTCACAACTCGAAATGAATTTCCCAATTTTCTCTGTTTTTGCCTTAGCTTTGTCTCTGGCAAACGCACAACTGAACACCTTAGTCTTATTGGATAACCAGGTGATCAAGGAGACGCACTCTAGCTTCTTCAAAGGCTTGCAAGGTACGATTTCCAGGTTACAAAATGAGAGGCGAACCGGCCAACTCAATTATCCGATGCACTACTCTTTACAGAAAGAGGATACACTCTCACCTTCAAGATCGCTGACGATTCCAGCTTAGTGTTGGCAAAATATGGGGAATACCTGTACGACAACATCATCATCTTCGCCCCATCTGTGGAGGAATTCGGGGGAAGCCTGAACACAGACACCATCACCCAGTTCATAGATGAAGGAGGCAATGTTCTGATTGCTGGCAGCAGCACAACCGGTGATGTTCTCAGGGAGCTGGCTTCTGAATCTGGATTCGAAGTCGATGAAGAAGGAGCTTTTGTCATTGACCATTTCAACTACGATATCAGTGATGAAGGACAGCACACCAAAATTGTAGCCTCACCTGAGCACCTAATCGATGCAGAAATTATTGTTGGCGATAAGAAGAACATCAAGCCAATGCTGTATCAGGGAACTGGTATTTTGGCTGATCCTGAAAATCCTCTAGTCCTGCCCCTCCTGACTGCAGACAGCACTGCTTACAGTTACAATCCTGATCAACCAATCAAGGAGTACCCACACGTTGTTGGTAAAAATACTGTTCTCATCGCTGGTCTTCAGGCCAGGAATAATGCCAGAGTTGTTCTCTGTGGATCTTTGTCTTTCTTCTCTGATGAATTCTTTGGTTCTTCTGTGCAAGTTGCTCAGGTATTTATATACACATAAATGTTTGAATGAAATGCTTTACAGATTTAAATGTTTATAGGGAGGACAATTATATGATAGGTCTGGTAATGCTCAAGTTGCTTTTGCCATCACACAATGGGCCTTCAAGCAGAGTGGACAATTGAGAGTGAGATCTGTTAAGCATCACATTCAAGGAGAGAATGAGGCTCCGCATGCTTATACCATCATGGAAGATGCTGTAAGTTAATTTTAATGATCGTGAGTAATCATCACAACATATATCTGTTGACATACAATGGTTGTTATGGAGGCACATTATATGTGACAACTTCAATGCTTTTATAAAACCAGCATTCATTCTTTGAAAATTGTGAGTGAATAGTTTTACAAGATTGTTATTATGTCTAGGTATACACTATCGAGATTGACATCTACGAAGGTATGCAATGGAAGCCCTTCAAGGCCAACGACATCCAATTGGAGTTCGTGAGGATCGATCCCTTCATCCGCACCACCCTGATCAGCAAACCAAACGGCGTATATGAGGCTAAATTCCAGATCCCAGACGTGTACGGCGTCTACCAATTCAAAGTAGACTACGATAGGATCGGATACACAAGGCTTTACAGCACGACCCAGGTGTCCGTACGACCCCTGCAGCACACCCAATATGAGAGGTTCATACCCAGTGCCTACCCATACTACGTGAGCGCCTTCTCCATGATGGCCGGTCTCTTGATCTTCTCGATCGTCTTCACGCATTGCCGAGAGGACGAAGTCAAGAGCAAGAAGGAATAAAGACATTCTTCATACATTAAAAAAAATACAATAATTTAAAGTGAGGCAAACTGTTCTGTGTTTGTTTTCTTTCGTATAAGATACAATTAAAAAATTAATACTTATTCTAAAGTTATTTCTTGTCGCTTTGGAAGAATCCCGAGGTGTTTGAGAAATACTTAGCGTTCGCTTCGTTAACTTTGACTTCGGCCGCTTGCGGATTGACGATCTCCAATCCCTTAAAACGATATAAATTTTAGTTTTCTTTTGAAAATGATGAGAATTATGTCAGATTACTTGTAATGGTGTAAAGGCAACGCTCGAAGCAGTTCCTGAAACCTGCTTTTTAACCGTGGTGCTTCCGCCCCAAATCTGTTGCTTTTGGAGGTTCTTCTGCAGCGTTTTGGATATCCTCACTTTGGTCTTCTCGTCGACTTGAGGTAACCGAATCCTGCCTGTTCCGGATTTACCAATAGTTCCTCTGGTATAACCCAAATCCTCCTGATAGGCATCATCTTCAATCTATCAACAAGAATGTTAGATTAATAACGAAAAAATAATGATACTGAAAGAATTACATCTGCAAAGTTCATCCTGTTTGCGTGCTTCCTGAATTCGGTGATGGCGTAGCGTTCCTTCATCTTCCTCACCCTCTTTCCGCCGCGCTTCTTCTTGCTGGTTTCAATGGGTTTTGGCAACGGCCTCACGAACTTCACCGGTGGAGGCTCTTGCAGCTTATCGAGCTTCTTCTCGATTTCTTCTCTTAAATTCCTTCCAATTCTGCCATCGGTGCTCTCGTGATTTGCGTCAACTCTAGCAGCGAGCGCGCATTTGTTGGACACCAGACGTGCAGTTTTCATCCGCAAATCCTGTAAGAAACGTCAAGGATTCACCGCAACCACTAGTTTCAAGTATAACTTACCGGTGGAGTATTCTGTACTATCTCTGAATAATAGATGTGTCCTGTATGTGGTAAAGTGTGCGTTTGTGAGAATCCCGATAGATTCTTTTTCTGTTGCCCCAAGACCTGAATATTGCAAGCAGGCATCTTTGAAAGTCTGGTCAAACCACCGGCAACTCCCATCAGTTTCGCAGCTATCGAAGCTCCTACGATTAGAGATAGGTTTGGAGCTATGAAAGCCATGCGACTCTCCACGTACTCGAAGATCTTAAGTTTGAAGTTGTTCAGTTCTATGGCCATGTCGCAAGCTTCGTCAATTTGGGATTTCTCAAATTCTGTTAACATACTCCTATAAAAGAAAAATGAATAAACAATATAAATTAGATCAAAATAACTGGCGTTTTCCAGCGTGGAACAAACATTCCACGGGGGTATACATTTGGGAAACACTGGTTTATATGATAACTATTGAATTACCCTTGCGTTGTGGATGCCGTTACCGAGACAACCATGATTGTTGCTTGTGTGAGGAACTGCTGAAGGATCTCATTGTTCTTTGCTTGATCCAAATCGTTGCCCAACTCCTTCACTGTCTTCACATACTCCAGTGGTCCAACAACCAAGGAATCCAATTCTGGGAACCTCTTCTGATATTTATCCCTGACAAATTTATTGATTGTAGCTGAAAATTGAAAAGTTATATTAATAAATCTATACTAACATCACAAACTCAATGTAAAAATTACGATTGTTTCACAAGTAGCTAATAACTTAACATCTCCATGACTACCAAAGTTTGTTTCATAAGTATATGCTTGTACACAAGTACTTGATAAAAGTAACATATTATCAACTATCATAACTTATATCACAAGTACATGAAAAATATTACTTAGTACTCACTATCTTAACTTGAATCCTAAGTACAGAACAGTTTGTACACAGTTTTATATACTATTATAATATAAGTAAACAAAACAAAGCTTTCTCTCAATTAATAATCTACATAAAAAAAACATATAAGCACCAATTTCATTGTCGATTTGTGCAGCCGTATTGTTGGCCTCAACAATCAGCATGTACTCAGGATCTGATTCCACTGGGCCGACAACCTCCGAAGTTTTCCTGATCTTGTTCCCGTACCCCTCGATCTGTCCCAGGATTTTGGCCAAGGTTTCTGAATCCCTCAAAGTGCACAGTTCTCGGATAGAGTTGATCTGATGTGTGTCCACATCCATGAAGAAATCTTTAACATCAGGCTTCTTTTCCTCAACCTCCTCCTGCTTTCGGCTTTCCATGAACTCATCTTCGATATCCTGCTCGTTCTCCTCCAGATCGGCCAACAATTCGTCGGCCAAAGACATCTTGATGAATCTACTGTTGAATATGCACTGATAAACGCACCATCAATTTGTGATCGTTCTATATTATTTTTATTCTAGGTTATATTTTGAATGGAAATGCTTAATATTGAACGTGAGACACAAGTTGCATACGTTGCAGCTTTAGTTAATAATTAAATTGCACTGAATTTTTAATTAATCTTTATGTAATAATTACTATAATCAATACATGTACAAGTATCCATGGGAACGAAATAATCTTGAATGATCGAAACCGAAACTAACAGAATTTGCTAAATGTTAATTACTTTTTAACTAATTATAAAAACTAATTTTCAAATAATAACTATTTAAGAATCTGTTTTATTATCAGAAATAACTCTAATTGATACATAATGATATGTAGTTAATACTATAATCTAGTTTCAATAACAAAGAAATATTCTAGAAGCAATGGAAAATCGTACAAGTTCATGTCCATAATTTCGTTTACTTTTAAGCTAATTATTAATGAACAAATTAATGTTATTATCAAAAAGAGCATAACAATATCCCCAAATTTAAACATAATAAGTTATCATGGGAACGAAATAAGACTTAAGTATCGGAAAATCGTGAAAAGAATGATTTCGCCTAATTTTCTTTACTGATAAACTAATTGATCCTAATTTAAACATCTTAGTACCTAAATAACGTTATAATCAGGACATCTATCAGTTTCCATGGTAACTAAAACAATAGAAACAAACATCATTTATACAATTACTTTTACTTATAAGCTAATTATTAAATAATATCTATGATTTAAGAAATAGCATAATGACCTGAAACTGAAACATTATGTAGAAATATACAAATTTTGCTTAATTTTGTTACTAATTAAACATTACCATAATTAACATTATATTGACTTGATCCACATTTCCATGAGAACGTCATAATCCTGAAAAAATGGAAAATCATCGAATTAAAAATTCGATTTTTTAACAATTTAACTTGAATTCTTATATTCTTTAAAGAAATCTTAACAGCTTTTCATTAAAGATCTTTACTTTCAACAAATCTTTATATAACGTATGTTATTAACTGAGATATGGCGATTTTTCATGCAAAAAATAATTATTAAGTGTATTTCCCATTGAAAGTGTATTATATTAAAGACGCACACGCTGTTCGAATAACACGATTCGCGAGATTCCGATATTTATCGTTTGGAAAACATCTGAAAAATAAATGGTTTTTCCTCGCGTTTGCGTGGATCTCTCGATTTCAGTCTGCATCGTTTCCATTCAGAAAAACGCTTAAGTTAAGATACACTTTCTTGAAAAAAAAAATAGGTAATTAATCTATATATTTGTTAAGATTCAATATTAAATGTTTTATGTTTGTTGTAGAATGGATTACGAATTGATTGTCTCCTTAACGTTCATTGGGTCATCCTGGATCTTCAGTTTTGCATTGATTTGTTTCATAACAAAAAACGCAGAACTTTGGTCACATCTCCTATTGATTATACTGAATTTGGAAGCTTTGAATGCGGTTCAAGCGACAATAGCAATAATATCTTTGATTTCAGATTACGAAATCAATATTGCATATTTCCTTTTCAACTGTGATTTCTTCCTGAGGCTCTTGAACTACGTTTTGATAACGTTCTTAATAACGAAGATCATTAGAATCGATCGAATTTTCCTTTTTAACAGCGTCGGTATCGTCTCATCCATAGTCCTTTCGTTCATCCTCGTCAACAATTTTCAAGTGAAACGTCTTCACGAATCTTACCGTTTGGCTGGACTCCTAATCGTTGTACTTCTTCAGGCGTGTAAAGAAATCTTCAAGAAAGCACAGAACGATGCAGAAGATGAAGGGCAACTTCGATTGATGATATCTAGAATTTACGTAATCAATGTTATCTTTGAATTCGCTGTAGCAACAATGGATTTTCAAGGATTCGTGCGTCTGGTGCGCATCGAATACATGACTTCACTGTATACATTTTTCTATCTATTAATAGCAAACGAAAATTTCAGAGTTTACGTTACGAAATGTGTTTTCTGTAAAATGCGCACTGATTCTCAAACTATTCATTAACAAATCTTTACAATCTTTACCTAAGGAAACATATTTTTTGTTGATTTATCTCAATTTTCATTACTAGGTACAAATAAATTGGTTTAATTAAATATTTTATTGTTTTTTTTTTAAATTTTTTGTTTACAAGTTTTTGATGCTTGACACTTGACATTTGACATGAACACATTTGAAATGACACATTTCTGTAAATCAAATTCACATATTGACCTCTACTGTAAATGACACATTTCTGTCATTAAAATGAAACATATTGACTTTTGCAATAAATGATAGATTTATGTTTTTAAAATTTGACATATTAACCTCTGCTATTAATGACACATTTCTGTCATTAAAATGAGATATATTAGCTTTCGCAAAATTTCTGTATTTAAAATTTGATATATTGACCTTTGCTATAAATGACACATGTCTTTAATTAAAATTATCATAATGAGCTCTATAAAAAAATGACACATTTCTGTCATTAAAATGGGACGCATCGACTTTTGCAGTAAATGACACATTTCTGGTTTTAAAATAAGACATATTAAGTTTCGTTATAATTGAGCGATTTCTGTCTTTAAAAATTGACATATTGACCTCTGCTATAAATGACACATGTCACATGTCAATTAAAATTTGACATAATGACCTCTGTAAAAAATGACACATTTCTGACATTTTGACATCTGACACATTTAAATGTCATTTATATTTATCTAAAAGATTTCCTTTAACTCAGGAAACAACTGAATTTTAATTAGAGATTAATCTTATTTGGAAATTTGAAAAAAACTGTAATTAATTAATGGAAGAGCTTCTTAGTTTAATTCGAATCGGAAGTGGAAGAGTGAAAACTTAATTGTCAGTATGATTAATATTATAATACAGTTTTTCACTCTCTTTCCATCATTGTTATTTTCACTTTTAATGGTGATGGGAAGAGAACGATTAAACTGCGGTTCGATGTGTCTTCGTAGAAGATGCACCATTATATATTTAAAAGGCGGATAAAAAGGTAATTAGGATCTACCCGTCTATTAGATGTGTGCATAAGTACGTTTCTCGGCATTTAATTAGTCTTTGGAAGCAATTAAAGTCTTAACGTAGTTAAAAAATATATTCTGCAGTTTGCTATTATGCAATTCAGTTTTATAGGAAATGCAAATGGGAAACGGGAACGAGCGAACGAAGAGAGAGAAAAAATGAGAGTATTAATGAAGATGAATTTGAATTAAAAAGGAATCGCTGCGCATAATCTTGTGTAATTATTGTGGAGGAGGCTGCGGACGTGGAACTCTCTGCTTCCTTTTCGATTCCTCCACTGATTATTATTTTGTAACTGTAACGTCACTTCGAATTTCATTTGCATCTCGTTCCTTGTAAACTTTCCCGTTTCTCCTCTTTATTATTAATATCTCATTCATCTCATAATTATCCTACGCATTTAATTACTTGATCAAGTTTAGGATGGGTGACCATTCCATTGTAATATTTATATATCTTCAATCTGAAAAACTAATAACTTTACATAATTATGCAACGAATTTCTATAAGAATTGCACAAGAACTTATGAAATCAAATCAGGTGTACCACAAGGGAGCGCATTAGGACCTCTTTTGTATATATTATATACTGCAGATATGCCTCTAACTGATAAAAAAAACTGTTGCAATATTTGCTGATGATACTGCAATTTTATCATCGGATGCAGACGCAGCACGTGCATCATATCATCTGCAAGATTCTTTGAACTTAGTACAGGAATGGCTTCAAAAATGGAGAATGAAGGTCAACGAATCAAAATCAGTGCATGTTACCTTCACCATGAGAAAAGACTACTGCCCACCAGTGACTATCAACGGAAAAATTATACCGACAGCTAATAAAGTTAAATATTTGGGTATGGATCTGGATAGAAGATTGACCTGGAAAGATCACATCCAAGCAAAAAGAGAACAACTTGAAATTAAGTTCAGGAAACTGTACTGGCTACTACGAGAAGACTCACAAATTTCAAAAGAAAACAAACTGTTGATTTATAAGGTAATTCTAAAACCAGTCTGGACCTATGGAATACAGCTGTGGGGAAGCACTAGCAAATCTAATATAGCTATTATACAAAGATTCCAGTCGAAAAGCCTAAGAAGAATCATAGGAGCTCCATGGTACATTACAAACAGGAGAATTCACGAGGATCTTCAAAAAGAAACAGTGGAGAAAGCCATTATGAAATATAGTAGCAGATACCAAAATAGGCTAGAAAAACGTCCAAATGACTTAACTATCAATATTCTTGATAATATCTTAACAACGAAAGGACTGAAGCCATGTAATTTACTGGATCTTCCAATGAGATTTAACATCTAATTAGTAATTAAGGGAAAACCAATATTAATTTGTAATTTGTCAACCGTTAAACCATTTACTGAATATTTTGTTATAAAATAGATTGTAAATAAAAACAGACGTTATACAAAAAAATAACTTATGAGTGTTAAACAATAGATATTGAGAAATGGTGATGATTTTTACTTATTTTTCCATGAATGAACTGTACACATTAAATAGAATTATATGAAATGAATGATTTCGTGGATAATAATCTGAAGGTAGTGAATCGTACCGAAAAAAATGTTGAGAAACATTTTGCAATTAAACTGTGGAGATGGTATAAATCAATGCGGCGATCATTAATGAGGTAAAAGGCCTTTCGTGCCGTTACTCATTGTCGTTTTGTGTGTGTTTCGTCTGCTCGTTTTCCGATGGAAAAGTAAAAGAACAGTGAGAGAAATTCTCAATTAAACAGCGAATCCGATTGATATGTGCTGATTGCTCAGGCAAAGTGCGGCCTTTTCCATCTTCGAATCGGAATCACATCCCCCCCTGACGGTCTTTTACTATTTAGAAGCCGCAATTAGCAATTATCCAAATGAAATCTGTGACAGCCGATTCGTTTCCTCCAGGTCGACTTCACTTCACTTTCGGAAAATCTCCGTTACAAATAATACCGTTAAATCATTGTTTTCCTTTTATCTGTTCACATGTAATTGGAACTGGATTAATTTGATGAATTATTTCATAATTTCGTTGTTTATTTTTTAAGAAATTGTTAATTAAGTATATAAATTCAATATAAAGTATTGATACTTTCTTTTGTTTTGATGCAAGTAATTAGAATTGGGTAAAGTTGATGAGTTATTTAAATATTAAGAAATTTAAGAAATACCAACATTATTGTTCTAAATGTTAAACAATTAATAACTTGTATACAAAACTAGTAAATTCAATACAAAGTTTTGATATTTTTTGATGCAAATAATTAGAATTGAGTAAAGTTAAATTAAATATTTAGAAATTTAAGTAATCCTAAATTATTCTTGTAAATGTTAAAACATGCAACACTCCTTATTTCAAAGAATCAGTACATTCATCTTTAATTTTTACCTAAAATATTGTTAACATTTCATTTGAATGTGATTATGTAAGAATTCCATCTTTATTTAGAAGGAAACAGTTTAAAGTTTAAAATAGTTTAATTTGGAATTAAATTTGGAAGAACTGCCACACAATATTGTTGTATTACGTAATAAAAGTTGCATAAGCTTCAATTCTGACGTTTAAAAGTTGTCCAATAGGGGGAATAGTATTTCCAAATTAATTCGTCCAAATTAATGAAGTATGTTTTATAATTCCAGTTGTTATGGAAAACAAAATAGTTAAACAAATACAATCATAGTACATATGTCAGATGGAAGGAATGTATTCTTTCTTATAAGAAGTAAATTAGTGTAGTGTACGAAATATTGAGAAATTGTACTATTTGTAAAGTAAGTCATATTTACTTTTTGTCATTTTATTAACAATTAGGTTTGTAAATAATTATAGTATATTCTATTAGTATTTTTTACATTTTTGCAGTGAAGAACACGTGGTATAGTTTACAAGGAGAAACGACTTTTTCTTGTGATCAAACGAATTGAATAAATTTGTTACTAACTAGAAATGTCAACTACTTTAACTGAAGAATTCTAAATGTAAAGAAGGAATATTGAATTATTTAGGAAGTAAGTAAAACATGTAATTAATAGTTATTACTTAATTATGTTTACACATCAAATAATTTACATAAATGTAAGAAATTTGACAATGAAAATCTGATATTTAACAAAAATATTTGCTAAGTAATGTGATTTACATGTAATTATATTTAATGTAATGAAAAATGTTACATAATAATAGTATTACTAAATTGTACTTGTAAGGACACAGATGAAATATAACTTAACTTCATAATGATAAGGGTGGGTTAACTGTGTTACATTTGTTGCACTTGAAAACTTATATACTACTTTTGGAAAATTGGAATTTATTATATATTTTGTTAAAATTTTGCACTAATCGATTATATAATTTGTAGGAACTGTTGTAAGAAGCATTAAGAGATTGGATTTTCAAAAATATGTTGCAAGAAGGAATTTCTTTATTAGAGTTTGAAAATTTCTAACAACAAAAGATCGTTACACATTTATTTAGGTGAGTGTGATTATCAATTAATTTTACGTGTTTAGTAAGCGTATTAAAGAGATCTTTGCCTTTGCCTTTAATTTGACAATGAAAATGATGGGTTAATACCTGAAAACAAGGGATGTAGTATGTACATGATACTTAACTTGTTACGCAGTCATGTACTTGTAATGTAGTACGTAGTCATGTACTTGTTATGTAGTACGTAGTCATGTACTTGTTATGTAATACATAGTCATGTACTTGTTATGTAGTACGTAGTTATGTACTTGTCATGTAATACGTTGTTATGTACTTGTCATGTAATACGTAGTCATGTACTACATAGTCATGTTCTTGTTATGTAATACGTAGTCATGTACTTATCATGTAGTATGCAGTAATGCACTACATAGTCATGTACATGTCATGTAGTACGTAGTCATGTACTTGTTATGTAGTACGTATTTATGTACTTGTAATGTAATACGTAGACATGTACTTATCATGCAGTATGCAGTGATGTAGCACATAGTCATATTCTTGTTATGTAATACGTAGTCATGTATTTATCATGTAGTATGCAGTGATGTACTACATAGCCATGTACTTGTCATGTAGTACGTTGTCATGTACTTGTTATGTAGTGCGTAGTCATATGTTTGTAATACGAAGTCATGTACTTATTATATAATACGTAGTCATGTACTTGTAAAGCAATTGTTAAAATGTATCATTTCTTCCTGATTATAGAGCAAAATAATAAGTAATTCCATGGAAAGCGATAATTTTCAGGGTTTGTTAAAATTAGTAATATTTATTTTAGTTTCCATATTTTAATTTTTCATTTCATTAATAATTAAGATATCTGAGTTTTAATTAATACAATTTCTCAATTTTTCATTTAATTAAAAATAGTTCTTTTTCTCATTTGTATTTCCACTTCCATTTTTGTTTGTTTTTCCATTTACTAAAATTAATTGCTTCCATGTAAGAAAGAACATCAGCAAATGTTTCGTTTTGTTTTCAATAATACAACTTTCCTGTGAGTACAATCTAGATCTGAAGATTGCACTCACCATTTCTTCAATCCACTCTACTTGTGTCAACGATTGTAAATTATAGTTTGTTTTGATTACGATTCGAGAGGCAGCAGCAGCAGCAGCACATGAAGGAGATGAAGTATAGATGAAGTGCGAGTCTCTTCTAATTTATGATCATGGGAAGCAAAATGTGAAACTGCAGAACGCTTTTACTCTTTTTTATTGTCAGAGATCCTTTCGTTTTCGGCATTCGGATGTAAAATTAATTGTGAAAAAAAAGAGAGAAGAAGACAGAGTTTCTCAACATTTTTGACATTCATTGAAACTGACAGCTGTCATAATTGGAACGTCATAGATTTAACGCTTTGACAATTGTTATTTCAAAGATGCCTTCTTACTTTTGTTAATAAAGGATTAATTCTTATCTCGATTATTGACTACACACAATTTTTCATATAAGGTAAAACTGTCATTTTGCAAAACATTAAACAATTGATTACAACATAATAGTTTTGACAGCTGTCATTTCGGAGATGTCTTCCCACTTTCATTGAATAGATTTGGATCCTTCTAGATTATTGAAAACTGATTGTTTTTCATGCAAGTTGACAGATGTCATAATGAAAAACATTAAACAATTGATTAAAACGTAAAAGTTTTGACGTAATTTTGTATTTACTATTTTTCAAATAAGATGACAGCTGTCATTTTGTGAAACATTAAACAATTGTTGACAACGCTTTGACAGCTGTCACTTTGAGATTCGTTCAATATTAAACGTTGAAAAGCACTGGTGTAGAACAAAATCGTGGAAAAGCAACTGTAATTAGTTCTAGATACAATACTCCGTTTAATTTCACATATTTATATGTCCGAACGTTTTCGTTTCTTTAGTTTATTGCAATTGTTTAGTAGATTGTAATTATTTTGTTGCTTTTTCGTATGTGTATAGTAAACTTACATGCCTCTTCGTGAGTCCGTCGATTGGATTCTGTGTGTGTGTGTATGTACAAGAGTATCCATAAATAACACGTTCCAACTGCATTACCAACAGATCTTGATCAATTGTTTAATAAAGCAAAGTAATTGCAGTGAATTTACTCCGGTAATTTATATAATAATTAAAATTTACGGCCGCAATTCAATCGGCCCGAATGGATTATTATTATTGCCTTTTCTCCCCTCTTTATCTCTCTTACACACATACACACTCTCTCATAATCTCAACACTTGCAAACATCTAATTATTGAATCTCCCGCGAAAAATTTATTATACACCTTCGTTCCGTGCACAACCATTGATAAATCGCAGCAATATGTGCAGAACGAATCTCTACGGTAAACTGTAATTACAATTAGTTGTCATAAATGCAATTTAGTTCGTTTAACGAATTAAGTTAATTGCTTTTAATATTCGTTTTTTTTTTAAGGTTTATTGAGAAAATGAATTCGGGAAAAAATGTTAATTTAATTATTTTAGATGTGAGTACATAATTACCATTTTTGTATTCCTGAAAACTAAGAACAAATAATAACAGAGCTAATTGAAAAATTACACAAAATATTTCTAAAATTAGTACTAATTGCGATTTAGGATAAATCTAAATTAAATGAATTGAGAAATTTCCAACCTTTAAGAAATATTGTATAAAATTATAAAGTTTTTAAATATTTGATATAATAAATATCCAGTCATAATTTCTCCTGAGTCTTTTTGCGTTTGCAATAGAATTCCTTATTGGATCACTGATTTTGGAATTTATGTAAATCTCTGTTGTTGTTACGAAATGATCATTGCTTTCAGTTATTTATTGTTTAAACGCTCGAAGTTTTCTTGAAATTATAAACTCTGAACTAAATCTACTTATAAATTTGATTTCAAAATCTCTATATAAAGAATATAAAATGTGAAGGAAAATTTATATAAACTTTACTCAAGCGATTCCAATAGTTGGGGATTTTAAGTTATTTAAATATTTCGTTGCATATACAGTGGTACCTCGATATACGAGTGTCCTAATATACGAGTGTTTTGAGATATTTTGTTTTGAGATGAGAGCAAGATTTGAGATACGAGGAATCGCACACTACAAGACACCAGTAGTTTCTCACACTTCGGACTAATTGCTTTGAGATACGAGCAATTTGACATATGAGCAAGGTTACGGAACGAATTAAACTCGTATGTCGAGGTACCACAGTACTAGGAATTGCTTTAACAATTATCAAATTATTCTTGTTCTAAATGATTGTCCAACCCGGTCCAAAAAGTTTCTACTATAAAATTTGGAACAAACTTAATCTTGTTCAAAGTTTCTTGAACCTTTGCTGAATTTCAAATTTCAAGTAAAATTGTAAATTTTATTAAAACTTTTGAAATATCTCGTTACAGGTGCATGCAATTGGAGGTAATGAAGACTAGAGGAAAAAAAACTGAAGTAACGGATTTGAATAGAAGAAGTACCTGGACTATCGAGAGCGTCGAAGGGGAAAGTAATTGGAGAAGGAGTTCATTCACATTTTTTCTTGTCGTCGGTGATGGCCAGGCCGAAGAGGCGCGTGTGTTTGGAGATAGGTAGGTGTGCGTGTGTACGAGTATCCTCTGCATGTGGTGTGAGTGTGTATACCTGAGAACAGGTATTCGCGCGACCAACAATATTTTACAATCGGCGGATAAGAGAGGCCAGAGTATGCGCGTTCCTCCACAAGAACAGTCGTGTGCGCACCGCAGTCTTCAGAAGCAGAAGAAAAAAATAAATAAATAAGTGTTGAGAAGAACGGTGCAGAGAGAAGAGAAACAAACCATGTGCTCTTGAAGCATTCCAATCGAAGAATAACAAATCAAAAGAAGATTGAGATTCGTTTCGAAAGGATTTTAAACCATTTTTTTTTAACAATCGACTATGTTCAGAATTTGACTGCTGGTCCTTCGAGTCGAGTTTGTTGTTGTTGAGAACTTTCGAAAATTTATGTGCCTGTGAACATGAACATTTGACATCGTGTTATTCGAATTGTACTTGTGCGTGTTTGTACTTCTGGATTTGTGCTCACTACTACTGGTTCTTCTTCTTGTTCTTCGGCTGGAGACGAGATGGCCACTTTCGATGACTTGGAACAGGACTGGTCGACCCTTGACGACGACTCAGAGTTTTGGACTCCTCAAGGTACGTGCTCCTTTCTTCTAACACATTTTCACTGTCTCTCGTTCTCAATTTTCGAAACTTGTTCGCTTCCCTTTGAGTCCAGGGACACCATTAAACGCTTAAATGGTAATTGTAATGAAGAGAGCGAGTCGAAGTAGAAATGTAAATAAATCAGCTTTTACGTTACTTGTACATCACTAAGGCATGTCCTGTTTCTAGACTGTATTTAATCAGTTGAACTTGAACTCTGAAAGCAGTGAAAATTGTGATTTATATGTGAACATCTCTTTGGGAAATGATGAAATGAAATATATTATTAACAAGCTTAAATTTAACTATTTTTTTAAAATATAAAGCAATGTTTAAGTTATTAGCCCAAGGATTGTCCTGTTTTTTGGCTCAACTTTGCAAGCAAAATTTTATAGTGAAAATAGTGATTTACATATGAAAATCTCTTTAGGAAATGATGAAAATAAAGATTTAATTATCAAGTTTTAATTACACTTTCAATTTAATTGATTTCTTTAAAATTTATAAATCCATTTTTATATTACCGATAAATTACTAACGATTGTCCTGTATATAGACTCAATTTAATCAATTGAACTTGAACTTTGCATGCAAAATTTTATAGTGAAAATAGTGATTTACATGTGAAAATCTCTTTAGGAAAAGATGATATTAAAGATTTAATTAACAAGATTTAATGTAGACTTTAAAAGTCATTGATTTTCTTTAAAATTTATAAATAAATTTACATTATTATTACTTACAACTTACCTTGTTTCAAGCCTCAATTTAATCAATTTAACATGAACTTTGTATGAAATTCTTATAAGAATGTATTATTTTTTTAATTATTTTTATTAATATTTCACAATAGTTTTCAATCAATTCAAGTTTGAACATTTATAAAACATATTGATATTTGTTTTTTAAATATTTTAGTTAATGTTTCTCAAAAGTTTTCAATTATTTCACTTGTAAACATTTAGAATTGTTTCATGTTTCTTAAATTGTTTTATAAACAGTAACAAATGTCTAATAAGTCTATTTTTCAATTATTTCTTAGAAGAAAATAAGTTATTA
>JAFMTC010001753.1:218270-244250 GCA_018845635.1 Nicrophorus orbicollis | reverse complement strand
TAGTTAATGTTTCTCAATAGTTTTCAATAATTTCACCTTTAAACATTTAGAACTGAAGAATTTATGAAGTGGGTTGATGTTTCTTGTATAACTTGATAAACCGTAACAACTACAAACATAAATTATTAACTATTTTTTTTCATAATTAATTAGCATTGCTTTAGTGCATAGTTAATGCAAATCATTCATTCCTTCACCTTCACGTCATGCACAGTTATCGTTTTAAGTAAATGCATTTGGTTTTGTTTATAGGAAATTAATGTACTTCAAAGTGGGTGTTCATTTTTCTCTTTCAATCTTTGCATTAATTTGTTTGTAGAATTTGTCGGTTTATAAATATTTATTTTGCAAAACTAAGAAAATAGTCACTGCAACGTGAATGTCTCTTTGCTGCATGACCTTTAATAAAAAAAAAACGCAAATAAAAGAATTGTTTTCTCATTAGAATAATATTTTCGTGTGTTTGAATAATTAGTTGAGATCCAAAGTGTAAATGGATTTTGAAAATTGTTTAATTCATTGTTTCAATTTTTGAAGGTAATCAATTTAGAAAATTTGCATTTTCTCAATGTTTTATGTAATTTATGGGTCTACTTCATTTGCTCGTCAATCATTTGCCCGACGCTTATTATCCCGACATCCGTTAGCCCGACTGTATTGAAGTCCCGACATTCGTTTTCTCGACTGTATCGAATTCCCGACATCCGTTAGCCCGACTGTATCGAATTCCCGACATCACGTTTTTACACTTATTAAAGATTGATTTGAAACTAGAAACTTCAATATCCACTTTAATTATTGTTTATCGAAGGCAGCACACAAACACACACAAAAAGCAACGATCTTAATTTGATTTGGTTCTAATTGCAAAATAATCTATTTTTCTTTCTACCAAACAATTACGTTCTTTTTTTTCCTTCATCTTCTGCTTAAATGTTCTGGTGTAGAAATGGATTAATTATTTAAACGCTATCGAGTTTTTTTCTTCTCCTCCACTCATTTCTTATTGCGTTCCTCATCGTAACGTAGAAAGTTCTCGGTCAGTGGCCATTTTCAAGATCAAACGGAATCGTTACAATTTTTATACTTATTTCTTTAATTATGAAAATATTGATATTTTTTGGGTTCAAAACTTTTTGTTTTTATCAAGTTGTTTAGTATAGAAACTGTATTGTTTAAATCATTTATTTAAGTAATTTTACATACATTAATTTTATGAGGAATTTGGAAGAAAATCACATAACATTAAACGAAATCATTACAATTTTTATACTCATTTCTTTAATTATGAGAAAATAATGATATTTTTTTGTTTCAAAACTTTTTGTTTCTATCCATTTTTTAGTATAAAAACTGTATTGTTTAAATCAATTATTTAAGTAATTTTATGAAGAATTTGGAAGAAAATCACATAACATTAAATAAAATAATTACTTTTTTTCTATTATCATTTCATTAATTACAAAATAATGATTTTTTAACTTCAAAGTGTAATTCTATTTTCAAAACTTTAAACTAACTAACTTTTAACTAAATTATATATTTTCTAAAATATTTACAAGTAAAAACATATTTCTTACATTTCTATACAATTTATTGTTTTACATGTTTCTACAAATAAAAGAAATATGTAAAAAGAACAATTTTCTTCTGATTTTTAAAATTATTTACTTTTTTTTGTAGTTAAATAATTAAGTAATTATTATGTTTGAATGTAAAAAAACCTAATTTTTAAAACAATAATTTATTTGTATAATGAATGACTCAATAATTGCAATTCTAAATATTTACACTTAAAAATTTAAAAAAAAATGAGAATTGAGTACTTCAAAGTTTGTGTTGAATCAAAATATCAACGCTCATCGTTAGATCAAATAGAAGCTAAGAACCGCTCGTCCCAATTCGCAGCTGAGTCAGTAAAGTGTGATACAACGGGAATACTCGGTATAAAAGTGCTTAGCAAATGCTAAATATTTGTATAAATAAACATGGACATTTCTAGGATTCCAACGACTTCAATTTTTCAACTGCAAATCAAAATGTCAGAATTAGAAATTCTATCTCCGTTTCTCTCTGCACTTGCATAACTTTCAATACATCTTCATTTAGTTTTGCAACTGTAATTATAATGAATTCATTAAGTTTATTCAAATTATATTGTAAGAATTTTTTGTATAGTTATATATAAATATATATTTTATTATTTTTTTGTAGGGAAATTACTTTAAAAATATTAAAAAAACAATATGATGAAAGTTGCAATATTCACTAAGAATATTTGGATGGATGAACTATTCACCTTTGTAATTAATTGAGTTAATACAATAAATTGAGATGAAATCTTTATATATTACAATTAATAATTGAAATCTTATAAAATATTGAACAATTTATTTGACAAGTTGTAAAAGTTAAGCAATGTTTATTATGGATAATATTTGAATGGGTGATATTTATAATTAATGGAATGAATAGTAATCTTTTTAATGATTAATTAATTATATGAAGAAACCCTTGATTAAGAGTTGATTAATTGAAATGAGATCTTTGTATATTATAATTACAAATTAAAAACTTTTAAAACAATCAGTTTGGCTCCACATACCGTGATATTTCCTTAAGCTATAAACAATTTATTGGACAAGTTGTAAAAGTTAAGCAATGTTTATTATGGATAATATTTGGATGGGTGAATTATTGATATTTGTAATTAATTGAATTAATAGTAAACTTTTTAAAGATTACTTAATTATGTTAAGAAATGCCTAATTAATAGTTGATTAATTGAGATGAAATATTTGTATATTACAATTAATAACTAAAAACTTATAAAGTAATCATTTTGGCACCACATACTGTGATTTTTCCTTAAGCTATGAACAATTTATTTGATAAGTTGTAAAAGTTAACCAATGTTTATTATGGATAATATTTGAATGGGTGAATTATTGATATTTTTAATTAATTGAATTAATCGTATATTTTTTTAAAGATTACTTAATTATATGAAGAAACCGTTGATTAATTGAGATGAAATATTCCTAATTAGTTTATCTATTATAAATGCTAATTAAAATCTTGTAAAATAATCATATTTCTGTGATATTTCCTTAAGCTATGAAAAAATTAATTACAATTATATATATTAGTATAATTAATACATTTTTTTAAAGTGCTTATTTATATGAATAAACAGGTGATCATCATCATTACAAGTTTATACAATATTGTTAATAATTTAATTAATATAAAGCAACAATTTTGGCTTCAAATATCGTCAAATTTCCTTAAGCTATTAATAATTGATTAGACAAGTTGTAAAAGTTGAGCAACTTTTACTAATGATGGGTGATTTATTGAAATTTCAAATACATAATTGTATTAGAATTGATAGACAATTGAATCAAGAATTTGGTTGACTTAATTTAATTAGTAATTATTAATAGCCGATAGAGAATCAAAAGTAAATGTACCACCTAACATATGCATTACTCTTAATTGTAGTTTATGATTGATGCGAATGTAACAGACACTACACCAGACTATATATATATGACAGACGGGGCATTAGAATACCGCAGATGCATTTTAATGGAGACCTGCATAATTTATGATCTGAACTATAAAACGAGTGGTCGGAATATTATTATGCACTCGTAAAATACACATGTGTTGTTTGTTTTTTCGTTGCAATTTCTGCGGGGGCGTGATTTATCAAGACTTTCACACGCATCGGAATGTCAGATACGAATAGTAACAATAAATTATTTGATGGCGAATTCGAATGGATGAATTTAACGTGCGATAAATAAATGTACTGTGAAAGAAAAAAAAGAGACAAGAAAAATCAACTTTGTTTTATGTGGATAGAAAATACATTGGTTTTAGTATGTTAAATGAAAAAACATAATTCTGTATAAACAAAGCAATAAGAAAAATATAGGACCTTGCTCTTTTGTTAATGAATATTAATAATGAATGAAGCGTAATTAATTAACTGTATACAAATAATAGGAGAATGTAAATGTACTATACCAGGGGTAGCCAAGCTCCTTGATAGTCGGAGCCATTTTTCAATATTTGAATTTTTTCGGGAGCCGCAAATCATTCAGAGTCGCATGTGGCTCGCGAGCCGCAGCTTGCCTACCCCTGTACTATGCTGTATTAAATTACCTAAGAAGAAATAAAAGCAGCCTGGAAAGAAAAATTATAGGGACAAAAGGTATTGGTATAGGATACTTATATTTATAAAGGGTTATTGGATTTCGATGGATACAAAATTTGAAGAGAAATTTTGTCAAAGTGTATAATATAAGGAGTGAATACCTGCACTGAACACGTAAACAATCTCCAAATAAGGAGTCAACACTAGCACTGAACACATAAACAATCACCATATAAGGAGTGAACACCTGCACCCTGCAACTGTTTTCTTATCGCACGCATAAATTATCTCTTCAAGATAAGGAGTGAACACCTGCACACTGAAGTCGAAAATAATCTCCATATAAGGAGTGAACACCTGCACCTTGCAACTGTGTTCTTATCGCACGCATAAATTATTTCTATAAGATAAGAAGTGAACATCTGCACCAAACTCGTAAACAATCACCATATAAGGAGTGAACACCTGCATGAACACTTGCATTGAAGTCGCAAACAACCTCCATATAAGGAGTAAACACCTGCACCCTGCAACTGTTTTCTTATCGCACGCATAAATTATCTCTACAAGATAAGGAGCGAACACATGCACCAAACTCGTAAACAATCACCATAAAAGGAGTGAACACCTGCAAGCTGCAATTGTTTTCTTATCACATGCATAAATTATCTCTATAAGGAGCGAACACCTGCAGCTGCGATACGTTATTGCAGTTTGGAGTGAACACCTGCACGAAAATCAGTACATTTCGCAGTGTCGACAAGAGAGCAACAACAATTACATTAGTGAAGTGAAGATCGTCCAACATTGTTACGAAATTACTAATTTCATCACGAAACAATAGGTAGGAGTTTCAATCGTTACAACAATTGTTATTATGTGCACTTCGATACGAAGACACGAAATTACTTAAAAAAAAACAACAACCATTCACTTAGAATATGTTTTATTCTAGAAATTTGTGAATATTTTAGCTTTACAAATAGTTTGAATTGAAACAATTATATATTTAGCATATAATTAATATAAGTACTTGCATGAGTAGACTCAAAATCAAATATTTATTTGGTAATTGAATGATGATGCAATTAGTTATATATAAATACGTATGTATAATACTCGTAACTTGCCAAGTAATTTACAAATGATATAAGTGTATATATTATATGAAAATATTTGTAAGCTTTTTTTGAAGGCGTAATTATAATTGAAATCTCGTAACTTGGCAAGTAATTTACAAACGATATAAGTATATATATTATATGAAAATATTTGTAAGCTTTTTATTGTAAGTAATAGTATAAGTAATAATAATTGAAATGTCGTAACTTGCCAAGTAATTTACAAATGATATAAGTATATATATTATTGTTGTGTCCCAGGGATGGAATTCTGGACACCGTGGAATAATGTCTGGTGTTGTCGTTGTGGAGTCTTAGTAGTTTGAATTAAGTAAATTCAATTGGTTTTACAATAACTTTATTATTCAATAGTAGGTGAGTCTTCCCAAGACTATGTTGATCGTATAAGGTTCTTCTAAGACTAGTTTCCGTTGGGGTTTCTACTGAGACTTAGTTATTCTTTGGATGTTCTACTGAGACTTAGTTATTCTTTGGATGTTCTACTGAGACTTAGTTATTCGTTGGGGTTTCTACTGAGACTAATTCTAAATACATAATCTACTTACGAAGTTAATTATTATAAATCAAGGGGTGGGAGTTGTGATTGGGAGTAGGGCTTTGTTTATATATGATGAATAAGCGTTCCCATGGAATTCGGCTTGGGTGGTTTGTTTACAATACGACCGGCCCGAATTCCATACAGTTGTTTATATGAAGAAGTGCAACGATTAGGAATCTTCGAATCAATCCCTTGGCACTTATATATTTGTTTATATAACAAGATGTAGCGACTAAGACACTTGATATGCGTCTACGTGAGAAACTCTTTGTGAGATCTCTTATACATTGATTATTTATACAATATAACAACAATAATATTAATAATAACGGTTGGACACAACATTATAATAAAGTACTTGTAAGCTTTTTATTGTAAGAGTAATAAGAATTGAAATCTCGTAACTTGCCAAGTAATTTACAAACAATTTTCGCGTATATACATATTTATGAATTGTTTTGTAGCTTATTATATAATTATAGAGTAATAATTATCTAAATTATTAGGTTTTCAATTAATGATTTCTATGAAAAAAAAATGTACTATGTACCTAAATGTACCTATTAATATTTATTGGTTCGTGTTGTTTATTGGACTTTTCTCTCTCTCTGCTTACGAAGCGAGAGCCAATTTCGTTTTCCCCGCAAATGGTTTTAAGTGCAAAACGTTACTTTTGGTCGAGCGAACGTATAATTAAATACCATCCATATAACTCATCACTGACCCAGATTTCCGTCCAGAGAATCTCTTCAGTAAAAAAATAATAAATAAATAATAATAACGAGAAATTACAGAACCAAATAATTCGAAGTATTTTCTACAATATTGTTGTGTTTAGTTAAGAAATAACTTTAGAAATTTCAATTAAAATGTATCATATGTGAAATTATCTAATAATTCAACAAGTACATGTTAATTATTATATGTTAACGAAAACTTTTCTAAAAGTAACATGGATTTATTAATTGTATTTATTACGAATTTAATTAACTTTTGTTATATTTTTTGTTATATTTTATATAACAAAACGTGAAATGTTTCAGTGTTTAGTCAACAACAATTGCAAAAGTACGTTTTATTATGTAATTAAATGCTAAAAAAAAATTAAAAACTCGTCAGAACGGAACATTTTTTTGCGAGAATCGTGTTTTTGCGACGAAAATGTTAACAATTTTGAAGTTCTGCAATAAAAATAAGTAGTTAAAAAAATATAAAGTGTTGAACTGTATTTGGTTAAATAGTTGATGTTTTCTTCATATTAGTAAATTTATTGAATGAAACTTCATAGTTTTCTTGAAAATTTTGAAGAAATAACATTGCTTTTATACTATTATAATAATAACACGTATTGTAACAGTAATTACAAAAACAATTAAGTAAAACATAAGACAAATAAAAAAGTATTATTGCTCTTATATTTTTATATAACATTCCTCTTTATTTAAATATAAATAAGTAGGAAGAAGGAAGTTTTTACTAAATGTTTTGATATTTACTTGAATTTATTGAAATTTTACAATACAAATGTGAATAAATTTTATGTAAAGTTGAATTAAGTAAAATCTACAAAAATATTCAATTGTTATTAATAAAAAATAATGAAGATTGGACTTTAAATTTTGTACAATATATGAAAAATATAACAATTATGTTCATCATTTCTATAGTTTTATGTATATTTCAAATCAATGTTACATAATAATAGTTTATTTCTCTTTTCATAAATAAATTATATAAACTATAGAAAACAAACTTTTTTCCATAACTTTTATGAAAAGTTGAGACTTATTACATTAACAACAACAAAATTAGATGCGAATCTTTCAATGTAAAAGTAAAGAAACTCGTCGGATCTTCAAACGGAGAGAAGAGTTACGTTCCCATCTCGGTAATCACAATCTTACATATTTCCGTTTTCTCTCATAACTTTAATTTCCTCATAATTCCAAGACGCAAAGCAAAATTAAATAAATAAACAAGTAAATAAGCAAGTAAATGAACAAGTAAATAAGCAAGTAAATAAACGAGTAAATAAGCAAGTAAATAAACAAATAAATATAAATAAGCAAGTAAATAAACAAATAAATAGAAAAGTAAAAGATGGTAGAAGAAGCAAACGAGAAACCAGCGGATTTCGTACACATTAAAGCAATTTATCCACGAAGCTCAAGCAATAACCGTAACATGGATATTCAAATTCGTAGCAAAACCCGCTGCGAATTGTTAATAAGTTTGGTTTGAATTACTGTAATAATAATCTAATATTTATTTATGCAGTTTCTGTATGGAAATTGAAAAAGAAAGAAAACTTACGTGATTTTTAGTTCGTTAAAGTTTATGATGAAATGTAAATATTTATTTATAGTTCATAAATATAACATGTACTAGAAGAAAAATATAAATTGAATGTAATAGAAATACAAAGAAAAGAAAAATTAACTGTAATGCTATTGCTGCAAATGGTTTATAATAGGTTTTTCTGCCTTGAAATTAATAATTTATACTTATTTGTAATAATTCTTTGGAAATTACTTTTTTAGTAAAATTTGTCAAATAAATTTGAATTTTCCCGCTTTTTTTAAATATCGATTTTTACTAAAGTTGCGTCCACACTGTAATTCATATAGAACGTAATGAATAGAAAGTATTGTTAGAAGTTATTTTTATTGTAGTTTAAAAAGTAATAAATTTGATTTATTTTTCGAGAAAAAAATAAATAAATTTATTAAATTGTTATAATTTATATTAATAAGACCAGAATCACAATTATTTGAAAGAGGGTAGTTTTATCTATAATTTGTAATTTACAAGATCTAATAATAGTTTGTTGTTATTGAGTTATTAATTAAAATCTGAAGACATGTTCAATTAATTAACAATCAATTAACATTATGTAATAGTATTAGTAGTAACACTTTGTAATAGTAATACCAAACGATTTGGTTGAGAAGACTACTTCTAATATAATATATATATATATAGAGTTTAATACATTTTATGTCAATGTATTTAATATTTTTTCCCAAAAGAATTAACTTTTTATTATGAATTATATAATAATGTATATTTAAAAGATTAAAAATCAAAACGTATTCCCATTAGAAAGGTAACAGTATTGCCTTTAATTTTTACCTCAGAAGATCTAATTAGAGTGCATGGTGTTAATTAATGAAAATGTTAAGACTTGAATCGAAAAAACTTGGTTTAAATGAACGTTACGTAAAAGTAATTATAAGAAAGTTTAACAATTTTTGAATTAATGCATTTTTCTTAAAGATTAAAATGATTATTTTTTAATCAAATTAATTGAGTTTTTGCATTTATATTGGATAATAATTAATATAATTAAATTAATAAATAATTACAATAATTGTATAATTGAAAAAAATATAAATAAACGTATAGGAAATTATTTTCTTTGAGTTAAGAAAGTTTACTGAGATCTATGAGAGTTATTAATTAGTTGAAGGATTCTGCAGTGAGTTAATATTTATTTATGCGATTTTGTATGAAAGATTCTAATGTTTTTCTTTAGTTGTGTGTGCAGGAAAGGAGTGAGTGCAAATAATTAATATTGGATTTTGAGCTTGAGGTTTGCTTAAGAGAGACACCAAACGATTTCGCGTGTATTTTTTGCAGCGAGGTGTGTTTATTCACGTAAGCGTTACGTGCCTGAGACACTCCATCTCCGTTAATGTGTGATGTCTTCCTTTTATTGCACCACCAATTAATCAACCTTTGGGTTGAAAGTTCATGAGGGAAGGAAGATATGAAGATTTACGACTCTGAGGGCCACGGCTGTGGATGTGCAGCATCTGAAGCCCACCGAAAGACGAGGAATCCCTTTTCCCAGTGGATGATATAAATCACGGGACGATGAATAGATGAATGGATACGTAATGGAAATTGCATAAAGTAATCGTTTACACGCTTCACGGTTTGTGACCAGCCGATCGCTCCGAACGAAGCAATTACTTTGAATGACACGAAACACGGCAGTCGTGTCTCTAAAATATTCTCATTACCATCACAATTATCATTGTCGTCTGTTGTTTTTCTTTGTTGTTTGTTGGTTTTGTGAAAAATCCGATCGGTTTTGAGAAAACTGGAGCGCGAGAAAGTACTCTCTTTTTGATCGATGTTTCTGCACTTAACAGACTACCTCTAAATCTCGAATATGTAACTGAGTTATGCGCTATAGAGTTTTCAGCATGAGTTTCCGAATGGTGGATGAATGGTGTACCAGATGCATGTTATTAGATTGAACATAACTCAGTTCTGTCACAACTGTTGAAGAAGTACATGACTTTTCAGTCAAACGGATAGTTAGAAAGTACATTTCTAAATAATATATAAATTACAATTTTGACTGTATTTCTAATCATCATTACAAATTTAGAATTAGAACAATCGGAAAGATTACAATTATATTAATTTGAATGTTAGAAAACATATTTAAAATTCGTAAGTAAAAAAGTTAGTAAAAATAGCGATTTCTCGTTAATTCATTAATATTACGTAATATTTGGTAGATGAATAGTAAACCTGTATATAATCTAAATCTAATTTAATACATTTATTAGATTTATTTCAATATATCAGAAGTACATGATGAGGAGTTATAAATTATTTAATATTAAATTTCAACTTTGATTGTTTATTAATCAAGACGATTATAAATTTAGATTTGGATCCATTGGAAAGGTTGCAAATTTGTCTTTAATTTAAATATAAGAAAATCTAATTAACATTCGCGATTATTGATTAATTAAATAAAATGTGAAGAGTTGAAAAAAGTTTGTAAAATAGTGATTATTTGTTTATTAATTAATATTACCAAATGTATGGTTATTTGCTAGTAGAATGTATATTATTAGATTGAAAATAACTTGGTTTTGTTTCAGTTTTGAGGAAGTACATGACTGAAAAAGAAATAGTTTGAATGTGTTTTCTAAACAAGATTATTTAATATAAAACTTTTACTGCTTTTTATAAGAGAACTATTAACACTACAAATCTAGAATTAGGCTCATTTGAAAGGTTTAATTTTTACCTTTAATTTGCGTATTTGATGTTGTAATTAACATTTATATTTACCGATTAATTAAATAAAATGCGAAGACGTGTAAAAAGTTTGTAAAATAGTGATTATTCGTTTATTAATTAATATTACCAAATGTATGGTTATTTTCTAGTAGAATGTATATTATTAGATTGAAAATAACTTGGTTTTGTTTCAATTTCAAAGAAGTACATGACTGAAAAAGAAATAGTTTGAATGTGCATTTCTAAACAAGATTATTTATTATTAAATTTAAAACTTTGACTGATTTTTATAAGAGAACTGCAAAGACCACAAATATAGAATTAGGCTCATTTGAAAGGTTTAATTTTTCCCTTTAATTTGCATATTTGATCTTGTAATTAACATTTATATTTACCGATTAATAAATTAAAATGCGAAGACGTGAAAATAACTAAAAAAATCGCGATTTCTCATTTATTCATTAATATTTTAATATAATAATTACATGAGAAGAAGCACTTTCTTATGTAATTTTAAAATATATAAAAAGTTTTTAAGTTATTACAAAAGAAAACTAAAAGATTTTGAATAAAAATAAAAAATTTGTAAAATTATTACACTTTTTGATATCTCATTTCATTTCAATTTCTATAAATTTTATTTATAGCTTAAATTAACTTAATTAATGAATTGGATTTAGTTTTTAATGAGTGATTAATTAAAATGAATAAGTGAAATCGTGAATTTTTGTCTAAATAGATATTATTTAATATTACATAACTTTAATTAGACAAAAAAAGCGCAATAAAGTGTATCTCGATATACGAGTGCCCTAATAAACGAGTGTTTTGAGATACGAGGAATTGCACACTACATCGCTGCACATGACAGTTTCTTTGAGATATACCAATTGCTTTGAGATACGAGCAATTTGACATACGAGGAAGGTTACGGAACGAATTAAACTCGTATGTCGAGGTACCTTTATGAACATTCTTAAAATGAAACAAAGTGTTTGATTTATTATATGAAATTAAAAAAATATGTTTTTTTTTCGTAAAATCACCAAAAAATTTACAATTTTTTTTATAAGTTATTATTAGCATATGATAAATACCTTAAATTTGTAATTAGGCTTTCGTATTTATAAAGTAATTGCTTAAAATGCCATGAGATGAAAAATGTTAAAAAATCGCTACATCTTAGTCATTGCTTAACATTACATAACTGTAATTTTCTTATATAATAGATGCGTTTCTTATGATGTTATTCAATGTATAGAAACGTTACTGAATTATTTGTATATTTATTGAAAAAAAAGATGCGTTGTTTTTTTGGATAAAAGTAGAGTAAAAATGCTGACCTACAAAATATGAGTACATCACAACAATAATTCCTCGTCATTATTCTTCGCTAATCCGTGATTAACATAATGAATGGTTCGATTCATATAATAGACAGACAGCATTTAAATGGTAGGAAACAATGCACAATAGCAGCAATGCGGCGTTTTAAATCTTCGGAGATGCTGCAATTGTAATTGTCCATGTAATTATAATTATTACTATCATTCGAGGAACTCTTTCCTCTGTGCGGACGAGTTGAAGAATCGGACACGAGCAAGGATGCAGCGAACGACGCCTAGCAATACCTAATGTATGCGTATTGCTATTAGCAATACTCTTGATACTTTTGTGTTCTTCATTCGAGTGGAAGCGGTAATAATGCATAATAATTGATGGGCCGTCGTCGTAATCACTGCGGACTACATACTCCTATTATGTACTACTTAGAATAAGCGTTTTACATAACGCTTATTCTAAGTAGTACATAATAATAATAATAACAGACAAGGATAATTATTCGAACGTGAACCGTCATTATTTTCCATATGGGAAAATGGATTGTGCTGTGAGGTTGAGGATGAAGAGGAGGAACGTGGATGTGTGGCATAATCTGCACTTGAAATGATAATAAATATCGTCTTGCTCTAATAATGATTTGATATAATAATTTGTAGTAATTCGATCTTTACCATTTACATGTTATAACTATTATGTAAACGTTTCTATAAAGAAAAGTATTGTACTTTTGTAAACACTTTTATTTATTTGATACTTTGTAAAAAGCAGTAATTTTAGTGTCATTAATTTAACTGTTATAAGGTCAAGAAACTGTGCATAAATTATTGAGGTAATTAGTGTAAATGTGTGATATTTTCACTTGAAATGAAAATTAATATGGTTTAGTTCTTTGATGTAATAATTTGTAGTAATTCGATCTTTACAATTTACTGGTTACTTCTATTATGTAATCGTTTTTATAAAGAAAAGTATTGTACTTTAATGTACACTTTTGTTCATTTGATACTTTGTAAACTGTAGTAATTTAAGTGTCATTAATTTAACTATTATATGGACTAGAAACTATGTATAAATTATTGAGGTAATTAGTGGTATAATCAGCACTTGAAATGACAATTAATATGGTTCAGTTCTTTGATGTAATAATTTATAGTAATTCGATCTTTACCATTTACATGTTACATCTATTATGTAAAGGTTGCTATAAAGAAAAGTATTGTACTTTTGTATACACTTTTATTTATTTGATACTTTGTAAACAGCAGTAATTTTAGTGTCAGTAATTTAACTGTTATAAGGTCAAGAAACTGTGCATAAATTATTGAGGTAATTAGTGTAGCTTTGTGGTATAATCAGCACTTGAAATGACAATGAATATGGTTTAGTTCTTTAACGTAATAATTTGTAGTAATTCGATCTTTACCATTTACAGGTTACTTCTATTATGTAATCGTTTTTATAAAGAAAAGTATTGTATTTTAGTATACAATTTTATTCATTTGATACTTTGTAAACTGTAGAAATTTCAGTGTCATTAATTTAACTGTTATATGGACAAGAAACTATGCATAAATTTTTGAGGTAATTAGTGTAGATGTGTGATATAATCAGCATTTGAAATGACAATTAATATGGTTTTGCTTTAATAATGATTTGATGCAATAATTTTTAGTAATTCGATCTTTACCATTTACTGGTTACATCTTTTATGTAATCGTTTCTACAAGGAAAAGTATTGTACTTTTGTATACAAATTTATTCATTTGGTACTTTGTAAACAGCATACATTTTAGTATCATTAATTTAACTGTTGTAAGGAGAAGAAACTGTGCATAAATTATTGGGGTAATTAATGTAATTTGTAGTAATTTATTAACGTTTGATGCTTAAGCAGTTAATATTTATACTACACATTAACATCAATTTCATTATTGGTTAATTTAAATTGCCTTTTAATTGATTTAATATTTATTGTTACATTGTGACTACGTTAAGTTAAAGTTTATGCAATTTGCTTCGGTCATTAATGTTATTTCAATAGTTATGTAATTAATGAATGAATATACAGGTAGTAACAATCTATTAATTTGTAATGATAATAGATGTATTTAATAGTTATGTAACAAATGTTTTCATTGCTTTTTGCAAGAAAATAATGAAAGTTACATATGAGTAATGATACTTTTTGGAAAGGCTATAGGTTTTTCTTTAATTTGATTTACAAATTATTCAATTGGATTTAGTTGTTTTCCAGTAATTAAATAAAACGTGAGGATGCATTTTTTTAAAACTATTTAACATTACTGTACTCTAATTACATTAAAAGAAGCGTAATGTTTGATACCTTTTTAAGAAATCTTCAAATGTATGAACAGTTTTTGAGATACAACTACAAATTATGTAACATTTGCTTAAATAATGATATTTTTATAGAATATAATAATAAATATTTTTAAAAAAATAAGGATTTCTCAAATTTATTTGGATATTTAAATAAACTATGAAGATTTTTAAGTAGTCAAAGTGAAAATATTAAAATTTTTCATGCTCAGTCAATCGTAAACGGTTTAATCTTTAGTTTTTTCGGGTAATAAACCATATTTTTCGTTTATTAATTAGAGATATTTACTAAAAGTTGCAACATTTCTCTTCAACAGTTATAAAATTTTACATATTTAAATTCACTTTCATTTCGTATTATACTATACGCACTTTTCTAATGGAAATACTCATCTATTAATTACGAGAAAGTTTATTTATGTAATAGTAATAATAGTGTTTGTTTTTTGAATGGACTTAAAATAAAAAATGTGTAGACAATTTTGTCAGTACATTAATTGCAATTTTTATATGATTTGTAATTATTGTTTAAAAAAATTTACTATGCAAAATGTAATCATTAGTTCAACTTTATAAATCTTTAGTTAAAGCAGTTAATAAATTGAGTTACTTATGCAAATTATTGGAAATACTAATTATAATTTATAAATTATTATTTAACATATATAACAAAAAGTTTGTAAATCTGTAAAAGTAAAATCTGGGAATTTGTTTTAATTTAAGTAATTTTTTATACGAAATTTTGATTGTAATTTGTTGAAGAAATATTTGTAAGGAAATTTTAACAAATGGTTATTATTACATTTGTAAATCCTGTTATTTTATAAAATTTCTTATGCAATTTTAAAAAAAATTCTAATTGTAATTTGTAAATTATTATGAAAGTGATGGGTATATGTAAATTATTAGTTCTTAAAATGTGTAAATCTTCAGTTCATAATGAGTGATATTTAAGTAATTTCAAGTTATGTAAATTTATAAAATTTCTTATGCAAAATTTTCTTCATTCTAATTGTAATTTGTAAATTATCATGTTAGAAACATGTGTATGCAAAATATAATTGTTAATATTTGTAAATCCTAAGTTTATGTTAAATATGAGCCAGGGGTGTTCTAGTTTGCGTTTTGTGAAAGAAAGAGCTTCAAACAAGAACTTTGTTCCGAGAAGCGTTATTTCTTTTATTATTGCCACGAGTTAAACCAATTACGTTTAAGAGAAAAAGAGAAAAAAGCACGGTAATTCATTTAGGACTCGCATTTAAATCGCTAACTAGCATTTCACGGTTTCCAATTCAAAACTGAACTCAACTCACGACGTTCCTATTACACTTTAATCGAACCACAATATTAATTAATGAACGCATTAATTATCACCAGCTATTAGATAGACTATTACAAAATCATTTTAATTGAACTTCATTGAAAACGTTCTAATAATTATCACTATTTTATAGTAATTTCTCATTGAAATGATAGAAAATCTACATTTATTATTGTGTAACAAATTCATTACTTAGTAATTTATTATGTAATCCGTTTATCATATTGATTTCTTATTGCATCAACATAAAATCAATATCTATTATTGTGCTAGAAATTTATTATCAGTAATTTGCTATGTAATGCATTTATATGAATTACGTAATCGAAAAATGACATTTTATATGTCTTCGCGTTTCATTAAATTATAAGACAACTACAAAAGTTAATTAGATTTTCTAGTATTCATATGAAAGTAGGAAGTTTCATCTTTCCAATGAACCTATTGTCATATAAAATCAATATTTATTATTCTGACAGAAATGTATTATCAGTAATGTGTTATGTAATGCATTTATATGAATTACGTAACCGAAAAATGCCATTTTATTTGTCTTCGCGTTTCATTAATTTATAAGAGAACTACAAACGTTAGTTATTTTTTCTAATATTCATATGAAAGTAGGAAATTTCATCTTTCCAATGAACATATTGTCATATAAAATCAATATTTATTATTCTGCTAGAAATGTATTATCAGTAATGTGTTATGTATCGAAAAATGACATTTCTTTGTCTTTGCGTTTCATTAATTTATAGGACAACTACAGAAGTTAATTAGATTTTCTAATGTTCAGATGAAAGTAGGAAGGTTCATCTTTTCATATCATATAAAATCAATGTTTATTATTGCGCTAAAACTGTCTTATCAGTAATTTATTAAGAAATTAATTTATATGAAAAAATGCAATTTTCTATGTCTTTATGTTTTATTAATTTATAGAACAATTACATAAGCTAATTAGATATTCGAATAATCAAATTGAAGATGAAAGTCTCATCTTTCTAAGGAACCTATTGCCATCTTCGTGCTGTCATCGGTTTGTCAGCTACGAGCTGTCAAAAATGACAATGTTAAAAATGCACGATCTTCACGTTTTAGTTAATTATAGAATAATCAAGTAAGCAAATTACACAATGAAACATTTAATTTAAATGTAATATTTTAGCATATTTTTCTTGTTGATTATTGTTATTATTGACTAATTATTTCATATTTTTTTATTGAAAATTATGTAATTATATTTTATGTAAATATGAGTCTCATAATTTCGATACACATCTTCATTTTTTTTTATTGATGATTTCAAAAGGGTCAATAATTGGTTTACATTTTTATTGGTTCAAATTGGTTCAAACTTTCTGCCATTGGTTTTGCATTTTATTAGTAACTTAAATTACATTTCAAATTTATCACAAAATTAGCTCCAAAAAGTGAATTATCTTTTATTAACGGAATCCACGCCAATTACAAATTTGGGTCAATTTCCCTGAAGAAGTTATGCTTTTAGGCAATTAACGAATGCATAATTAATACATTATTTACAATAATTCACCGAAATGCAACAGGTTTTAGTTATGGTCTAAATACTGGCAATAAAAATCAGAAATTATACTTTAAATTAGAAGAATTTAGTATCAGTATATGGAAATACCCAAAATAAAATTGATTGAATAAATATGACTAATTTAAATCAAATAAATGGAATGTGTTCAGATGGAAATACTCACTATCAAATCATACTTTAAACTTGAGGAATATTATTTACTTTGTAGATCAAATAAATGGAACATGTTTAAATGGAAAAACAATGAAAATTTTAAAATATTCTTATAAATATTATGTTAGTAATACAATGCAAATATTCACATTCTTAAGTTTATATTAATGCAATTTCCAAAGATCAAAATAATTGAAATAAATTTGAAACATATTGTTTAGATCCGATAATTTACAAATTACTACATTATTTCATACATTTTTCATATTATTTTATATAATTTAACAAAATTCACATACAATTTTTTAATATAAACATGTGAATATATCGCTTAGAGGAGATAACTGGAACTTTTTCGGTAGTTCCAAAAACTTATATTACATTTTAGTATCTTATTTAGATCAGAACTTCCGTATATCCAAATATAGTGAACACATTAGAAAATGTCATCTAGACGAGATAAATGCAATTTCCGTAGATCCAAATAACAACATTCAATTTTTATAATATTGAGAGGAGATAACTGGAACTTCCGTAGATCCAAATCCTTGGATTACATTTTCTAATCTTATAAAGAACGGATAATCGGAACTTCCGTAGATCCAACAAATATCGTCTAGATAAACTGAACTTCCGTAGATCCAAATCCTTGGATTACATTTTCAACTCTTATAAAGAACGGATAATCGGAACTTCCGTAGATCCAACAAATATCGTCTAGATAAACTGAACTTCCGTAGACCCAAATACTTATATGGAATTTTGATCAGATCAAATAAATGGAACTTCCTCAGATTTTAACCTACTTTTTAACATATTATAATCTCACTCTCATTAATCGAGATCAATTAATTATCGATTTCGGTTTCCTTTTTAAGAGCAAAAGTGAAAATTTGGAGCGATCTTTCTAGGACGATTAGCCAAATAAAAAAATGTATATCCTCGGGTCTTTTCCTCTCTCAAATGTATCGTTGTTTCCATTTGTCTCTTAACATCTTACAATGCCGATTTCTTCTTGTCTTTGTGCTTCGGGCAACGGCTGATTCGAAACGTAGCGGAAAACAAGTCGGTTCGCATTAGGAATTCACGGCCGAATCGTTTCGTATAGGCTAATTGAATATGTAAATGGGAGTTTACGCGCTTCCACATAAAACCGGAGAATGTATAAGTGTGTGCATCCATTTGTATTCAGGTGTTGTTGCATAATCTTGGATGGATGAAGAGAGGAGGTCCATCTTCGATTCGAACAAAAAAAAAGGTCAAGAGTTGAAGATGAAGAAGTTGGATAAGGAATTTTAACTGTTGTGTCCACGCAAATAGGTTTTCCGTTCGATGCGTTGTTGTAACATCGGACGTGTAAAGGTGGTTTTATCTGAAGGAAGAAATGATCACCTAGGAAACAAAAGTACTGTGTCGGATTTAGGATCGGTGTGTGAAGTGTGTATGCTATAACTCAAGAGACGAATGTATCGTTTACTCAAGTACAGTAAGATTACATATACATAATGCAGTTGTCGTATTGCTGTACAAGAAGTAGTTCGATTATTTTATATGGAAACAGTTACATAGCACTACCATCAATTGGAAATCTTGAATTTTTTTTTGCATAAAAAAATGTTGTTCCTAATGCAATTTTTAATTATAAATAAAGTTGTGTTAATTTAGTGGTTAATTTTCATCTTAAAATTTATAATAAAAAATGAACATTTGATTGTAGCAATTTTTTAAAATTTTAATTAATTTATTATATAATAATTTAATGTTCAATAAATTTCTTAAAAAAAAACTTAGCAGTTTGTTTAAGAATTTGTTGATTTTTTTTTAATATAATCTTTGTGTGTTTTTGTATTTGCATTAAAATTGTATGAATAATTTGGCAAAGTTTTTTTTTGTACGAAGCAATAAACTCATTGATTTGCTTATGAGTACATGTGTGTGGAATAATAATTATTACGTACTTGATATTTGTAAACGTATCAAGGAGGAAGTTCGTGGTACCGTAAAATTACAGACTATGACTAAGTGAGAAAACTGTGAATCTGGAATTCATTAATTAAAGTATTCAAAATGTAACTGAAATAATTCAATACTTTGTTAATTAATGAAAGAAATTAATCTGTTAATAAACATATTTAAAGGCTACAATTTGTGTCAACGGGTTATAAAGAATTACAACTAAAATGATGTAATATTTAGTTTTTTAACCAAATAAATTATTTGTTTTTATTATCAAATTATCAATTTGTAGCCAATTGAGTCAAAGGGCTTTGGAAATAACAATTAAAGTAGTATAATATTTAGTTAATTAATGAAATAAGTTACTTTATTAATAGACAATAATATTTTTTGAACTTATGGATGAAATTACTTTGATTAAAAACATATTTCTTGGCTACAAATTGAGTGAAAGGGCTTTGGAAAATATCAATTAACGTACTATAATATTTAGTTAATTAATGAAATAAGTTACTTTATTAATAAACAATAATATTTATTGAACTTATGGATGAAATTACTTTGATTAAAAACATATTTATTGGCTACAAATTGAATCAAAGAGCTTTGGAAAATAACAATTAAAGTACTATAATATTTAGTTAATTAATGAAATAAGTAACTTTATTAATAGACAATAATATTTATTGAACTTATGGATGAAATTACTTTGATTAAAAACATATTTATTAGCTTCAAATTAAGTGAAAGGGCTTTGGAAAATAACAATTAAAGTAATATAATATTTAGTTAATTAATGAAATAAGTTACTTTATTAATAAACAATAATATTTATTGAACATATGGATGAAATTACTTTGATTAAAAACATATTTATTGGCTTCAAATTGAGTGAAAGGGCTTTGTAAAATAACAATCAAAGTTCTATAATATTTAGTTAATTAATGAAATAGGGTATTTTATTAATAAATATATTTAATTATCTATAAATTGAGTCAAATTGCTATTGAAAATTAGAACTGAAATAATTATAATATTTAGTTAATCAATGAAATAAATTACTTTGATAATAAACATATTTATGGGTAACAATTTGAATAAAAAAGAAACAATTGAACTATAATATTTGCACTAATTATTTCTTAATGAAAAGATAAGTTCATAAAATGTATCTTAATTTATCTTATGATTCAGAAAATTGATAATTTTTCTATGAAAATTGAATAAAAAAACACGTAGAAATCATGATTTTTTTTTTGTAAATTTTAAAAATTAATTGTCATAAATTATTAATTTTAGTTCTTGTTAATGAATTCATTGAAGAACTTATACAATTTAGTCTATAAACTATAAAAGCAGAATACAGTTAGTTTTTTTTTCTATATTGTTATTAAAATATGTGTATCAAATTACATTCTATTTATATGTATTATTTGGGACGGAAATCTTTTGTTACACACTTAGAAAGTATGCATAATATTCCAATAGGTTTATTTAACAGTTACTTTTCAAAATTATAAGCAATTTGCTTAAATAATAAATGAGAAATGAGAAACACTAAATAGGTACACAAAAAATAGATGAATTTACTTTAAAACAATTATTTATGTTCTTTCAAATGTAAAAAAGTAGTGAAGAAATTGAAAAATGATTGTAGATTTCAGTGATATTTGCGTTTTGTTAAATTTTTTATTTCACCTTCTTAATTTGTTGTTGATTGTCGGCATTTATTTATTTATAAAATATATTGTTATAAGAAACAATTATAAAGTTGAAAAACGTTTTAATTGAGATTTATTTATGGTAGAGTGATTTTAAGTAAATTTGTAACAGAATGAGACATTTCTTTAGTTTTTTTCTATTAGAATTGTGGAAATTGAGTAAATACGTAAATCTGCATATGAAATCTAAGAAAAACGAGATTTACTGTTGTGTCGGAATTAGATCAAAGCCGATTTAAACGATTGTACAATCTAGTAAAAACAATAGGATTTATAATAGTTTTTTATGCAAGAAGTAATTTACTGGTGAATGTTTTGAAAATTGGGTCATTTATAATGAATTTAGTGGAATTTAAACAAAGATTGATTAGTTAAATAATTGAATAAATATAATGTAAATATTTGTAATAATAATTATTGCAATATTAATTAGAATATCTTAAAAACAAACTTTTGTGCTTTTTGTCTAAATATTTGTATTTCTAAAAATATACGCTTTAAAAGCTAATACAAATTTTAATTTTTTAATTTTTTGTTCAATTTAAATAACATTTTCAAGTGCAATCTAAATTTTCAAGGTTTTCTTCATTCGTGTGAATAAACGTAATGAATGTGGATGGTTTTATGAATTAGTAATAAATCGCACCTTTCATTCCATATAGAAGATTATATTTGCATTAGCTCGTGTCGTAAGTCAAGAAATAAGTGGAGGTATGAGATGATGATAAAATTAATGTCCACTAATCTAGGTCACATATTGTAGAGAAACGAAAAGTAAATCAGCGAATTTGAATCCAATTGCTACTTTAGTTAGTTTCAACACAAATCTAGTAACGAGTAATTTCATAAAATAACATAAATTTGGTAGACATTATTAATGTAATTATCAAAAAATTCTAATTAGAATAGTTTTTAGAAAATTGATGAATTCTATAGTTTTGCAAGTACACACATTGAAAAAAGTAAACAAATAATTTAGGAAGACTTTAAATAAAACTTCGAAAAATTTGTTATATCAAAATATTTACTTGTAATTCAGGTGTAATTTTCGAAAAAAAGTATTGTTTAATTTGCGTTTTCAATTTTGATAATTGATTGTAGAAATTTGAAGAAAGCTACGTATAAAATTGAATTGAATTGAATTGAATTGAAAAGACCATAGATTTGTATTTGATTTTCATATACGATGATGTAGTTGTCTTGTGTGTTTATGAAGTAATTAAATTAAAGTTGAAGACGTGTTGAATATAAAGATTATTGTTGACGGTTTCATGAATTAGCTTTCGTTGCGCGCAGATTATATTTGCATTAGCTCCAAGAAATAAGTGGTGTTTCGGTCGAGGAGGAATGGTGATAATATTAATGTCCTCCAAAACTGGGTCACACATTGTGAGAAGTAAATGAGCAAAAACGGAATCGGTAACACCTAATAAAGAAACTCCGCCGAATAGGTTTATTGGTTTTCTCCGAAGATCAGAGATCTGTAGACCACGTGTGTGTGTGGACCCGTTCGTAACGAATGCGGCGTCTCGGAATTGAATGGATGATCAATATTGATCGCAATCGAAAAATAAGTGGAAATAGAATGAAGGAAAATAAGAGGAGGAGGAGGAGGAGGATGTCAGTATGTTATACTAAGCGTGCCGGATGGAATTTTATTCGGTCTGAAAATGAAAGTAGCAGTGGTCCACGGATTTACGAGTCGGAGGAGATCAATGGGTCCAGGTGAGAGGGATAAACGGTGTTGCTGTTGTCCGTCGTCGAGATAATTTGTTATTGGACTTTGAATGCTGCGTGTGTTCGGAGATCGATTCAAACGGATTCGAATGGTCGTAGATTTACTACGATCACGGTTGTTGTTGTTGGAAGAGAGGAGAGGCATAGCCCGGGTTCTGGGTTCTCCGATGGTCTCGATGGTAGTAGGCCTACTTAGACCTAGAAACGATAAATCCCCATCTGCACGAGATGCATCTCCTTTTTGCTCGCCTTCGCCATTGGAACAAAAGAGTAAACTACAAGAGTAGAACTGGTAGAGCTGGAGACTAGGTCTCTCTCCTGATCTCCTCCGCTCCACGGCTCCGCGATGTGTCTGTATTATATTCGAAATGTAATATTTCGCGAGTCGTGACCTGCGGACCTATTTCTCTACATATCCAACGGACCTTTTACTCGCGTCTCTCTTGTATACCTTTTACTACTACTCTCCACTCTCCTGATTTTTCCTCGTGCCCGAAACGAAGTCCTTCCTCCTCCCCTCATCATCATCTTCATCATCATCATCGTATGGTATGCGTCCGCATTGTCAATTACACTTCTCTCTTTCTTGCTGTTATTATTAAATTACGTCGTGATCTCGGGGATGCCCATTGCGAATACATATTTGAGCGCGAGAGGAACAACACCTGAAACGCAATTACGTAACCGCCGCTCGTCGTCGATCCGTGCTTCGGGTATTAATTATACACGTAAACTGGAACACTTGAAAGTCCCAGCAAAACGGTGTTCCTTTTTCGCCAACGAAACGAGTCAGAAGATCAGAAAGAACAGCAGAAGCAGCAAAAAAATTGGCTCTTCGAAATTCGCGCATCCTGTCTGCGAAATTTCGCAAATCACTTTTTTTTTAATTTAATTACTTATTTCTTTAACAATTTCTTTCTTTTACATTTATTATTAATTTCTTTCTAATACCTTAGTAATATCTAACTTTCTTTGAAATGTTCTTTTTATTTACAAATCTATGAAGGCTCTAAAATCTACACAACTTAATTTTATTAATTTCTTTATTAATTCTTATACTAATTTCGTTATTTACTTTACAAAACTATATTAGTCTTAATTTCTATCTTACTTTATTATTTTTTGTAATTATTTCGTAATTTATTTACAAAACTATATTAGTCCTAGTTTTATGTCTACTTTATTAACTTTTGTATTAAGTTAGTATACTAAATTCTAGCTTATAAATTCTGACTATAAATGTTTTCCAACAATTTTTTTTGTACTAATTTTACTAATATGTTTATTAATTTCTTTCGTTTATTGTTAATTTTTCTACTACTAATTTTGTGATTTAAATACCAAATCTATATTAGCCTCAATTTCTGTGTTACTTTATTAATTTATATATTCATTTCATTATTTATTTCAAATTCTATATTACTTTTTGCAATTTTTATACTTATTTCGTTATTTATTTACAAGTTTATATAATAGTGTAATTCTTCTTTTAGATTTCTATTTATAAATCTGCTTTTAAATTTATTCAAAATTTACACATTTTTACTAATTTCTTTCTTTAAAGAAAAGAAAACATAATTATTGCTAATGCTACAAAGGGCTATAGACTATAGGCCTTTCTTTATTTTTTGTTGTTAATTTCTATAATAATTTCCTTATTTATGAAGAAATTAATACTAGTTTTAAAATTTTAATTTTTTATAATTTATTAATTCATTAATTTATTTATTAATTCTCTTTAATCTATTATAATTCGTTAATTGTAATTACAAATCTATATTTTAGTATTAATTTCTTAAATTTTCTGCTAATTAACCTAAATAACCTAATAAACAATGAATAACCAATGTTCAACTAGTTTAAAATTTCTTGTTTTAATTATTCTTTATATTTTCAAGTAACTTCTGTTTTACTTTATTAATTTCTGCACTAATTTCGTTGTTTATTAATAAATCAATATTAGTCCTAATTTTAGACTTTAATAGGGTCATAACTTCTATCTTTCTTTATTAATTTCTCTATTAATTACTTATCAATTTCAATTCTAAATTCATTTTCTATTTAAAAATGTATATAAACTCTAAAGTCAACTTTAAAATAACTTTCTATCTATTCAATATTTTTTCTTCATTTTCTATTATTTTTTTAAAATTTTATTTAACACTTTGATGGATGGTGAAATGTTCATAATAATAGAATGGATGGGAAGAGGCGATTCTTCATTATTTCATGTTTTTTTTAGTTGTTGTTGTTGTTATTATTTGTGCAATGCAACAATCTCTATTTTGTTGGGAATTAATGATGGTTTTCCATCTTATTTATTATAGTCGATTATTGAACGTCGCAAATTATAGAGAGCATTGATTTACTTCGACTTTAATTGTATTTAATTACATAATAATCGTAACATTTACTATTTCAATTATTAATTATCATAATTTTGATAATAAAAGTTGAAAGTTTTGAAGAATGTAGAAAAAGTATAGCTTTTTATAGGAAGAAAAACTAAAATAATTAATGAATTAATTAGATTTATTTATAGATTACAACTGTGTATAAGATGTATCAATATTTAAGATGCAATTTCCTTAATAATATGTAATAACAATTTAATAAGAAAAAGTACGAAGGATTAAATATTAATATTTTTAAAAAACATCATTCTGTAATGCTGCAAATGTTGTAAATTAAGCGATTTTCTTCAAATTTGTTGGACTTGTTGGATTTTCAAATGAAATAACATCAAATAGTTTAATATTTCATACTTTTACTATGTAGATATTGTTTTTAAATATATTGAGTAAACAATCCACATCATTCTGTAATGCAAATATTATAAATTATTGATTTAGTTTCTCAATAATTTACTATTTATTTCCTACTTTTAATTTAAAATTAATGTTAAAATGATAGTGTTTTTTGAAATTTTCCAATTTATAGTGTTTTTTTA
>JAFMTC010001753.1:207820-218171 GCA_018845635.1 Nicrophorus orbicollis | reverse complement strand
GATTTTTTTAATATCATAACTAAAAAATGTACATCATTCTGTAATGCTGTAAATATTGTAAATTGTTAACTGATTTTCTCTATAGTTTATTTATTTATGTATTACTTTGAATTTAAAATTTAATAATGTTAAAGCATATTTCTATATATATTTGATTTTTTAAACTATAATAACTAAAAAATGCACGTCATTCTGTAATGCTCTAAAAATTGTTAATTTTAGAGTAATTATCACAATAATTTATATGTTTGATTTAATTGATTTTAACGTAAAATGAGTAAAGATTTCCATAAATGAGTAATTGAATGATCGGAATATAGTTATGGTTTTCTAATGATCTCTGAAAGTGGACGTAACCAATGTAATGGATTGTAGTAATTAATAAATTTCGAATTTTGAACGGTCGTAAACGCATGACGTCTATAATAATAAATGTACGAGAGGAAAAGCACACCAGCAAATAGATGGAAAGACACGAGAAATATGCTGAATAACCTTCCAGTTAATTGAGAACAAACGATTCTACATACATCATCTTATTAGATACTTTCATGTCATTTCCTACATGTTCTTCTACCGTATGCATTTCACGTCTCATCAGACACAAACATAAATTAGTTTAACGTTGGATACGAGAGATTTACAAGAGGATACGCATCATCCCATAATTACATTTCATGCTAATGTCACTCACAATTATTAATGTTGATACGTTTCCAAAAACTGAAATCAAATTACATCAAATAAGAGAAACCCTTTGACCCAAATAATGATTTGCTTTTAATACTGTTTCTTATCGTTTATATACTAAGAAATAATATACTTTTTAATTACAAAGACGTGTGTTTCTATAAACAGAAGCGTTTTGTAAATTAGGTGCGTTTTAGAACTTGAAAAATACTGTTAAAAATTAATAATTGCAATTCCATTACTTTTAAATAAATAAAGACATTTGTAACTAATTTACAGTTCTATTTGCATATTTTACAAAGTAATTATAATTATTACGTTTCAAGCCAATGAAATTTAATAAATTGTTAATGATAATTTACAAAAATTGAAATTTAATTAAAAATAATAAGAGAAACAAACCCTTTGATCCAAATTGTAAAATTTGCTTTTAGTACTTCAATATTTTTTTATGTATTATATATCGAAAAATAACACATTTTTAATGCAAAATTTGTATTATAAACAGGTGCATTTTATGCACTGAAGAATACTGCAAAAATTTTAATAATTACATTAACAAATTCTTTATTTTTAATAATTACTTTTCAATAAATAAGGACATTTGTAACTAATTTACAGGTCTATTTGCATATTTTACAAAGTAATTATAATTATTACGTTTCAAGCTAATGAAATTTAATAAAATATTAATGATAATTTACAAAAACTGAAATTTAATAAAAAATAAACCCTTTGATCCAAATTGTGAAATTTGGTTTTAATATTTCAATATTTTATTATGTATTTTATACTGAAAAATAACACATTTTTAATGCAAAATGCGTCTTATAAACATGTGCATCTTATGCACTGAAAAATACTGCAAAAATTTCAATAATTACATTAAAAAATTCAATTTTTTTAATAATTACTTTTCAATAATTACATTTTAAAAAATCCATGTTTTATAATTACTTTTCAATAAATGAGGACATTTGTAACGAATTTACAGTTCTATTTGCATATTTTACAAAGTAATTATAATTTTTACGTTTCAAGCTAATGAAATTTAATAAATTATTAAAGATAATTTACAAAAATTGAAATTTAATTAAAAATAATAACAGAAACAAACCCTTTGATCCAAATTGTAAAATTTGCTTTTAGTACATCAATATTTTTTTATGTTTTATATACCGAAAAATAACGCGTTTTTAATGCAAAGTGTGTCTTATAAACAGGTGCATCTTATGCACTGAAAAATACTGCAAAAATTTTAATAATTACATTAACAAATTCTATATTTTTTATAATTATTTTTCAATAAATAAGAACATTTATAACTAATTTACAGGTCTATTTGTATATTTTACAAAGCAATTATAATTATTAAGTTTCATGCTAATGTAAAATAATAAATTATTAATGATAATTTACAAAAACTGAGAAATTAATTAAAAATAATAAGAGAAATCCTTTTTGCATTTTATGCAATGAAAAATACTGCAAAAATCTCAATAATTACATTTAAAAAATCCATTTTTTTTATAATTACTTTTCAATAAATGAGGACATTTGTAACTTATTTAAAGTTCTATTTGCATATTTTATAAAGTAAAATAAAAATTATTGATAATAATTTACAAAAACTGAAATTTAATTAAAAATAATAAGATAAACCCTTTGACCCAAATTGTGATTTTTGGTTTTAATATTGAAATATTTTCTTATGTATTTTACACTGAAAAATAACACATTTTTAATGCAAAATTCGTCTTATAAACAGGTGCATTTTATGCACTGAAAAATACTGCAAAAATTTTAATAATTACATTAATAAATTCCTTTTTTTATAATTACCTTAAAAAATGGACATTTGTAACGAGATTACAGTTCTATTTGCATATTTTACAAAGTAAATATTAATATTACGTTTCAAGTTCATATAAATAATGAGTTATTAATGACAATATATAAAAAACTGAAATTTAATTGAAAATAATAAGAGAAAACCTTTGAAACAAATTGTGGTTTTAATATTTAAATATTTTCTTACGTATTTTATTCTGAAAAATAACACATTTTTAATGCAAAATTCGTATTATAAACAGGTGCATCTTATGCACTGAAAAATACTCAAAAAAATTCAATAATTACTTTAATAAATTCATTTTTTATAATTACTTTTGTAATCAATTTATAGTTCTATTCGCATATTTTACAAAGTAATTATTATTATTAAGTTTCAAGCTAATAAAATTTAATAAAATATTAATGATAATTTACAATAACTGACATTTAATAAAAATAAACTCTTTGATCCAAATTGTGAAATTTGGTTTTAATACTTCAATATTTTCTTATGTATTTTATACTGAAAAATAACACATTTTTAATGCAAAATGCGTCTTATAAACAGGTACATCTTATACACTGAAAAATACTGCAAAAATTTCAATAATTACATTAAAAAATTCCATTTTTTTAATAATTACTTTTCAATAATTACATTTTAAAAAATCCATTTTTCATAATTACTTTTCAATAAATGAGGACATTTGTAACGAATTTACAGTTCTATTTGCATATTTTACAAAGTAATTATAATTATTACGTTCCAAGCTAATGAAATTTAATAAATTATTAAAGATAATTTACAAAAATTGAAATTTAATTAAAAATAATAACAGAAACAAACCCTTTGATCCAAATTGTAAAATTTGCTTTTAGTACTGCAATATTTTTTTATGTATTATTTATCGAAAAATAACACATTTTTAATGAAAAATTTGTATTATAAACAGGTGCATTTTATGCACTGAAAAATACTGCAAAAATTTTAATAATTACATTAACAAATTCTATATTTTTAATAATTAATTTTCAATATATAAGGAGATTTGTAACTAATATACAGGTCTATTTGCATATTTTACAAAGTAATTATAATTATTACGTTTCAAGCTAATGAAATTTAATAAATTATTAATGATAATTTATTAAAACTGAAATTTTATTAAAAATATTAAGAGAAACCCTTTGACCCAAATTGTGAATTTTGGTTTTGATATTGAAATATTTTCTTATGTATTTTATAACGAAAAATAACACACTTTTAATGCAAAATGTGTCTTATAAACAGGTGCATTTTATGCATTGAAAAATACTGCAAAAATTTTAATAATTACATTAATAAATTCCTTTTTTATAATTACCTTAAAAAATGGACATTTGTAACGAGATTACAGTTCTATTTGCATATTTTACAAAGTAAATATTAATATTACGTTTCAAGTTCATATAAATAATGAGTTATTAATGACAATATATAAAAACTGAAATTTAATTGAAAATAATAAGAGAAAACCTTTGAAACAAATTGTGGTTTTAATATTGAAATATTTTCTTACGTATTTTATTCTGAAAAATAACACATTTTTAATGCAAAATGCGTCTTATAAACAGGTGCATTTAATGCACTGAAAAATACTGCAAAAATTTCAATAATTACATTAAAAAAATCAATTTTTATCATTATTTTTCAATAAATGAAGACATTTGTAACGAATTTTCAGTTCTATTTGCATATTTTACAAAGTAAATATTATAAATACGTTTCAAGCTAATGTAAATAATAAATTATTAATGATAATTTACAAAAACTGAAATTTAATTAAAAGTAATAAAAGAAACCCTTTGACCCAAATTGTGAAATGTTAATTATATTTCAATACTTTCTTATGTATTATTTACTGAAAAATAACACATTTTTAATGCAAACTGCGTCTTAAAAACAAGTGCATTTTATGCACTGAAAAATACTGCAAACATTTCAATAATTACTTTAATAAATTCCATTACTTTTTAAAGAAATAAGGATGTTTGCACCGAGTTTACATACCTATACCTCGCTATACGGCCGCTCTTTACAAGACATTTCGCTATAACGGCCCACTTCAATTAAGGCACGTTTTCGATTTACGGCCTAAAATATTTAGCTATAACGGCCAAAATCGATGTCAATATATCTACATATTGGCAATCTTGCGCAAGCGCACTAATTGATTCGTTATACGGCTTTTCGATTTGCGGCCAAATTTCGTGGAACTCATCTAGACCGTAAATCGAGGCATGGGTCATAAAGGCATGGGTCATAAAGTAAATATTATATAATTGCGTGTCTCAACTTGGCCAATTTCAATCCCATCAGGGATTTCGCAAAGCTGATTACCACCGGATAAGGAATGAGCATTTTATTAATGTAACTTATATAACAATTCACGTTCTCAATTTACTTTTTGTAAATCATCGTTTCGCAATGCTCGTGAAAAAGATAGCTCATCTCATCTCATCATCATCATCAAGTATGCAGCATTACATTGCTCGTCGATTCTCTCCTTTCATGACCATCCAGTTGTTGTTGTTGTTTTTTCCTCCATATGAGTGCCTTCCATACAAAACCGATTTAGAACAAGGCCTCCTCTCCTCGAAGGATCTGCAACGCCAATTAAACGGACTCTGCAGCACAATTAATGCCCCGTTTCCATCCCCATAATCAGCACGGAATTATTAGTATTTCTCATGCGTTTAATTGCATACCCTTAGGTGCGTTTTCTCACCTTCTTTTTACTGTTTTTCTTTGCAGGTTGCTGTTATTAAGAGTCCATTCAAGCAAGATTCACCGCGTCGTGTGCGTTTCGAATCGTCTTTTCATATTCTTTTTCGTGCGATGAAAGGGATTGAGGATAATGTGCTTAATGATGGCGTGATTGTCCTTTTTTGTTCACTTATTCTCGGTGACATCTGTCATCTTTGTTGAAGCTATAGCTTTCTTTGTACCTCCAGCAATAACTAATTTAGCATTGATTTGCAGATTCGGTGCTTCTCACGCAATTCAAATTGAAGAACGTTGCAAAATGTGAGTTCGATTAGGAATAAAGTTCAGATTTGTAATTCTGTTGAATCGGAAGGAGAAATTTTGTTAACCTTCTCGAGCGAGAAGATTCCCCTCCGTCTGGGAATGCACCTGCAGAAACCGCAGCTCTTGTTTCTTATTAAATCCTCTCCTTTTTGTGTCCGATCCCTCACGGCAAGCTTTCCACCGTATTCTTCATCATCTCAACGAATCCTTTCAAAACACTATTTCTAGTTTGCTTAACATCGTTTTTCGTCCATTGCAATTTGTATAGTATTATTACCATTTATTGGAAAATAATGAAAAAATGACTAATTAGAAATATCGTAATTTAGTATTGAAACATATAAATTATAATTAACATGCGCAGTTATCGAATAATTAAATAAAACGTGAAAATTGCGTTTGTAATTTTGACTGCTTTTAACTTAAGAATAGTTTGCAATTCGAATTTGTCAGTGCAGTTCTCATAAAGATCACAGTTTTATCTTCAATTTAAACGTTAAATTATCTAATTAGCATTTATAATCATTAAAGAATTACATAAAATGTCAAGAAATTATTTGTAAAGGTCATAATGTTAAACTCGTATTGCACTGGTTCAAATCACAATTGTAATTTTGACTGCTTTTAACTTAAGAACAGTTTGCAATTCGAATTTGTCAGTACAGTTCTCATAAAGATCACAGTTTTATCTTCAAATTAAACATTAAATTATCTAATTAGCTTTTATACTCATTAAACAATTATGTAATTGTCAAGAAATTATTCTAAACACAGTTCTAAAAAAACTCAGTGAAAATACTATAGTTTTCTCATTAATTTGCATATTATACAATCTAATTATTTTGTGTAATCATCAAAAAATTAAATGAAATGTCAAGAAATTAATTGTCAAAGTCATAATTTTATGCTCAAATTTAACTGGTTATAAAATAAGAGTAGTTCAAACCCCAATTCTAAAATAAATCTCAATGGAAATGCTATAGTTTTATCCGTAATTTGCATGTTAAACTGTGTAATTAGCTTGTTTACTCATCAAATAATTAAATAAAATGTAAAAAAAATAATTGTAATAGTCATTTTTTTCATTCTCGATTTTGATGTTTATACAAGTTATTAGTTATTTATACATAATTCCAGAAAAAAATGTTCCAGTTTTATCTTCAATTGAAACGTTAAATTATATAATTAGCATGTACAGTCAAGTAATTGAATTAATTGTAAAGAAATGTATTTTCAAGTTCATATTTTTAAGTCCGATTTTGACACTTATAAAAGTTAATTGATTTAAATCACAATTTAAAAAAAACTGCTCATATTTTCATTTCCAATTTAAACTTTAATTGATCTAATTAGCATGTATAGTAATCAACTAATTGAAATTTTCAAGGTCATATTTTTATGACCGATTTTGAAGCTTATAAAAGATGATTGTATTAAATCACAAAACTAGAAAAAATCTCATTGGAAAGTCTCCAATCTTATCTTCATTATCCACACTCAACAATCTAATTAGCATGCGTGGCTGTCGAGTAATTAAATAAAAGGTGCTGACATTGCGTTTTCAACTTTGACAGCTAATTACGGAAACATGAGACTGACAATGGGCTTGTTCGGAAGGCCTTAATTGTATCTGTTTCTTAACGCAATTAACGTATTTAAAACGATACCAATCTGATGTATAAATTGTGAGATTATGAGATTTCAATCGACGTGAATTAAGCATAAAGATTTTCGGCTCATGATTACGAATTTGCGCAATTAAACGAGAGTAATTAAGCGGAAAGGTGATAAAATGCTCGAAAGATAAAAGTGCGAGAGGATTCCGCGTTTTACGACATCTTTGCATATGATGATCAGATGCAAGAGACGTGTCCTTATATGAGTATTTTATTAGTTGTAAAATCCATTGGCCGTTTAACGCATCGAACGAATCAGCGTCATAAATTACATGCATATTTCATGATTTGTACTTGATTTTCTTCTTCAGTATTAATTGCATTTTCTTTTAAGATTATAAAGGACAATTAAAAGAAATTGTTTTTTTGTAATGTTGCTTCTACAGTTCAGATGTTAACACTTTGTTATAACTTTAAATGTACGGATCTTGAAATTATCTTTTTTTTCAATGAAATTTAAATACATTTGCTTAATGAATTCGTTTAGACGATTTAGCTTTGAATTAATGAAAATATGCGGCAACAAAAAGAGAAAATTTTAAACAATCTCGTTCATTGTTTACGTTTCATGCGCGTAATAATTGCGCTTTATCACATAATAATTTATTAATTAATTTAATTATATTCATTTGAAGAGTGTAAACACATACGGATACACGCGACTATTATGTTTGCTTCCCCATTTAATCAGTCATTACTATTAATTAACGTCTTGTTAGGATTTCACATTTTGTATCCTTAAACTGTAAAGTGTGAAAACCATTTCAGTAAAATCTTAAATTTGGTTTCAGTATGATTTTTTTTTGCAATGACTATTTTTTTTTAATATATATATATATAAAGGTACAGTTACTGAATGGTTTATACTTACCTTTACATAAATAACACATATTTCTATAATCTATTACAAACAGTTTTCATTAATTAAATTACTTTTTCATTTAAAGTTAGAACTAATTTCGTTATAGTAATAAGTAAAGATGAAGTTGGTAAAATTGCTATTTAAAGTTACTTTATATAATACACCCTTACCTCGATTTACGGTCTAGATACGTTCCACTTGGCCGCAAAGCGAAAAGCCGTATAACGAATCAATAATTGCGCTTGCGCAAGATTGGCAACATGTAGATATATCGACGTGGAAAAAAGCTGTTATAGCGAAACATTTTAGGCCGTAAATCGAAAACGTGCCTTAATGAAGAGAGCCGTTATAGCGAAATGCCGTATTAAGAGCGGCCATATAGCGAGGTATGGGTGTATTTATAACATATACTATATCCAGTATATATTTATCCTCATAATAATTATATTTAACTCATTATTTAATTGATTTTAATCCTTATACAGCAATGCACAGATTATATTGTTATTCTATTATATAAAGTCTTATATACATGAATCTATTACCTAATAATTATTAACACAATTGAATTTTGCCAAAACTAAAAAATTACAAATATTAAGATGCATATACTCTTCTTTCAAAAAACAAACTATATTTTAAAATCTTATTATTCAAATTAACGTAAATTACATTTAATTTGTTTCAAGGTGAATTACATTTAATTACGTCCTCATTTTGTGTAGCAAAAATTATAAATAATTGTTTAATAGAGTTCGCATTCCTTCTCTTTTTTTGAACAATTAAAAATTATAACTTTCGTGTGCAACCATCTTCAATATTACCAAGATTTGCATAATAGATGTTATTTAAAGAGGAAGATTGCATCTTTATTGCTAATTTACAATTATTTTTAAAGAAAAAACTAATAATCTCAACTAAGTTTACCGGACTACATTTGGTGCGTGAATTTGTGTATTCAGGTTAAAAAAAAGAGAATTTGATTAATAGTTTGTCGTTAACTTTAACGAGAAATTTCTAAATGAATTAATTTAAATCATCTTTTAATTTGCATGATTTACGTAATGTGTTAATCATGATTTATTAAGTATTTTCTTTGTTTTTGTACTCATAATTTATATTAATTTGTAAGTTTCAAGAATTTGATTAAAATTTACTACATATTTATTGATGTATTTTTTTTGTTTGTTTATTAATTAACTTATCATATTTTGATGATTTTATGAGATTTTTCTACATTAATAATATAAAGGTACTCCATATATCATTTGTATTATATAATTTTACGTACGTTACATGTAAATGATGTCCATTTTACGAATAGTACACTGTTTGATCATTTTTTTACTAATTAATTATGTAATTAATTAAGTCATGATTCTTCTCAAAACGTTTTTTTATTATGTTAAAATAATGTACATTTTGGTAGTAATTAAATATATGACTCTTGACAAATATATGTCAAATATTTTAAACAGTTCAACTGGATTTATATTAAAATTAATTAAATTAATGAATAAGTTTTTATCTGTTTTCCAATCATCTTTTTTGTAAATTAACTAATTTATTGATATTCATGTTTTCTTCTCAGAAGGGTTTTCTATTAAGTAAACAAACTGTATATTGTAGAAGTAAATATGTGCCATTTGACAAATATGTGTATTTAACATTGAGAGCATTGCAATTGCAATTATATGAAATTAATTAATCGATTTTTGTAGTTGAAATGAACAAATTTTATCATAATCATGCTTTCTATTCAAAAGGGTTTTCTATTATGTAAAAAAACTGTATATTGTAGTAGTAAATATGTGCCATTTGACAAATATGTGTATTTAAAAATGAGAACAATGCAGTTGCAATTATATGAACTTTTTGAGAGTAATTAATCGATTTTTGTAGTTGAAATGAACAAATTTTCTGATAATCATGCTTTCTATTCAAAAGAGTTTTCTATTATGTCAAAAAACTGTATATTGTAGTAGTAAATATCTGCCATTTGACAAATATGTGTATTTAAAAATGAGAACAATTCAGTTGCAATTATATGAAATTTTTGAAAGTAATTAATCGATTTTTGTAGTTGAAATGAATAAATTTTCTGATAATCATGCTTTCTATTCAAAAGGGTTTTCTATTATGTAAAAAAAACTGCATATTGTAGTAGTAAATATCTGCCATTTGACAAATATGTGTATTTAACATTGAGAACAGTGAAGT
>JAFMTC010001753.1:194919-205247 GCA_018845635.1 Nicrophorus orbicollis | reverse complement strand
TGGTTATTTTGAAATCGAAAATTTGTTCAGAAACTGAAATGCCATTCGAAAACTGAAATAACATACGGAAAATGATTATTTCATTTTGTCTTGGCTTTTGATTCGTAAACTTTAATTCAACTTTACGTTGTGATTTAATGAATTTGGTTATTTTGAAAACGAAATTTGGTTCGGATACTGAAATTCCATTCTAAAACTGAAATAACATACGGAAACTGATGATTTTATTTTGAGTTGGCTTTTGGTTCGTAAACTGTAATTCTACTTTACGTTGTGACTTAATGAATTTGGTTATTTTGAAATCAAAATTTTGTTCGGAAACTGAAATTCCATTCGAAAACTGAAATAACATACGGAAACTGATGATTTCATTTTGTGTTGGCTTTTGATTCGTAAACTGTAATTCCACTTTACGTTGTGACTTAATGAATTTGGTTATTTTGAAATCGAAATTTTGTTGGGATACTGAAATTCCATTAGAAAACTGAAATAACATACGGAAACTGATGATTTCATTTTGAGTTGGCTTTTGATTCGTAAACTGTAATTCTACTTTACGTTGTGATTTAATGAATTTGGTTATTTTGAAATCGAAATTTTGTTCGGAAACTGAAATTCCATTCTAAAACTGAAATAACATACGGAAACTGATGATTTCATTTTGTATTGGCTTTTGATTCGTAAACTGTATAATCAATTGGATTCCCTTCTGAAGGTAAAAGTGAGAAATTGTAATTACATCTCTGAGCTTCGTGTACATTTTCCACTCAGGTGATTTAAATTGATTGGAGAAATGTGTTTTAATTTACGATTCACTTAATTTCTTCCCCACTTCCTTGAATTCCATATTTCTGCAAACAACAGCAAAATCTCTTCAGATCTTTACATTCTCACAAATTAATAGATTTCTCATATGTTTGAAATGATAAATCAATGAAAGAAAAAAACGTGTACAGTGTACAGAATAATGACAAATTGCTTTTCCACCGAAAACAATGGATCGTGTGGTTTTCTCTATTCCCAAATGATGTTGCCGGAGAATTCGAATTGTTTCGTTAACGAATCGAATGGGAATGTGAGAGAATCTGTTACGAAACGCATTTCTTTTGCGATCATTATCGACGCACATGTCGTGCATCTGCAGTGCGTTTTATTGTTCGCGCTTTTCAGACGAATATCTCATTGAGACAATGTTATGGTTCATTGTTATGAACGACGTTCGTTATGCATCAAGGTTGTTCTGTTTTGTCAATGGAGATTTTGTTCAATTTTTAATGAGCGCGAAAACTTTTACTCTACTGCATGCATAACCATTATTTTATGCAACGTAAAGTCTACATAAAAATTGTAATAATTTTGATTAATTTATATTTAATTTTCATTTCTTAATAATAATAACATGTTTTGCAACAACAAATACAAGAAAAATATAATATAACTACAAAGAAAAGTTAAATAAAATATGAAATAATTGTTATAGTTTCAGCCCTGAAAATCTTATTGAATTCATTAATTACTTTCCTCATTTAAATTTTATAAACAGCAATTGTATAACAAAATTACGTAAGTCTTTATTTGTATTAACCAGTAATAAATCAATATTACGGTTAAACAATGTCTTTTATATAACATTACAATAATTGCAAAATGAAATAATTTTGATTAATTTATAGAAAATTTAATTATTTCTTATTTCAATATTATCAAGTACAATAGTGTAACCAAATTTGAATTAACATGTATTTAATTAGTAAATTAATTATATTTTAAATTAAATGTCAATTGTGTAATCAAAGTGCAGATAAATGTGATTGAAATAGATATGTGACATTGTTTGAATAAATTAAATTGTAAGAAACTACTATCTTGGTGGCGCCTGAAAGGAATGCAGCGAAAAACAAGCTTCTCTGAAATACGTACAAAAAACTGTGAATGAAAATAAGCAAACTATGAATGAAAAGTAGTAGTAAAAACGTAAGCAAAAGATGTCTATCGAATTCGGTCTTGAAGTGAGGATAAAAACGTAATTTATTCAAAATTCCAGAGACGAGACAGACAAATCTACATTGATTATTTACATGTCTGGAGTATTTTTTTATTATTTAATTCGTGGGAAAATTTCAGAAACGTATTAATTAGTTATTTAAATTCAATTAAATAAATCAAAATTAATTAACATTTGTGATTAATTAATTATTTAAATTCAATTAAAGAAATCGAACTTTATTTGTATATGTGATTTCTTCTGTTAATTTTTGAATGAAAATAACTGTGAAAATAATAAGCTTTGATATAACTGTACGTAATTTGAATTACAATTATTTAAGTAGTTTCATTTCCTTGTAAAAAAGTATGAATGAAATTAAGTAAACTATGAATGAAAAGTTGTAATAGAAATTGTGAATAAGATGTTAACCAAATGTATTCTAAATTTCAGAAACTCATTAATAAATTATTTAAATTAAATTAAAGAAATCAAACTTTATTTACATATGTGATTTCTTCTTTAAATTATTGAATGAAAATAACTATGTAAATAATAATGCTTTGATATAACTATGCGTAATTTAATTACAATTATTAAAGTAGTTTTATTTCATTGTAAAAAATGATGAATGAAATTAAGTAAACTATGAATGAAAAGTTGTAATAGAAATGGTGAATAAGATATTAACCAAATGTATTCTAAATTTCAGAAACTCATTAATAAATTATTTTAATTAAATTAAAGAAATCAAACTTTATTTACATATGTGATTTCTTCTTATTAATTATTGAATGAAAATAACTGTGAAAATAATGAGCTTTGATATAACTGTGCGTAATTTGAATTATAATTACCAAAGTCGTTCTATTTCATTGTAAATAAATGATGAATGAAATTAAGAAAACTATGAATGAAAAGTTGTAATAGAAATGGTGAATAAGATATTAACCAAATGTATTCTAAATTTCAGAAACTAATTAATAAATTATTTTAATTAAATTAAAGAAATCAAACTTTATTTACATATGTGATTTATTTTTATTAATTATTGAATGAAAATAACTGAAAATAATAAGCTTTGATATAACTGTACGTAATTTGAATTACAATTATTAAAGTCGTTTCACTTCATTGTAAATAAATAATGAATAAAATTAAGTAAACTATGAATGAAAAGTTGTAATAGAAACGGTGAAGATATTAACCAAATTTATTCTAAATTTCAGAAACTAATTAATAAATTATTTTAATAAAATTAAAGAAATCAAACTTTATTTACATATGTGATTTCTTCTTATTAATTATTGAATGAAAATAACTAAAAATAATGAGCTTTGATATAACTGTACATAATATAATTACAATTATTAAAGTAGTTTCATTTCATTGTAAAAAAAAGATGAATTAAATGAAATAAACTATGAATGATAATGAAAAAATAATAACCAAATGTATTCTAAATTTCAGAAACTTATGTTATTTCTTCTGTAAATTAAATAACTGTGCATAATTTCATTACAATTATTAATGTGGTTTCATTTAATTGTATGAAACCATGAATGGAAATAAGTAAACTATGAAAAGTTGTAATAAAAACGTTACACGAACGATGTCCGTGGAATTTGGAAGATATAAACAAAATGTCTATTAAATTTAAGAAACTCATTAATTAATTATTGCAATTAAAGATGTAAGACTTAATTTCCATATGTGATTTGTATTGAAAGTATAAATTATTGAATGAAAACAAGCTGCATGAATAATGCTCTTGATATAACTGTGCGTAATTTAATTACAATTATTAAAGTCGTTCCATTTCATTGTATAAATTAAGTTTCCAAAAGGAAGTCCGAAGGAATTAAACTGAATTCACACACACACACACACACACATATGACACATATTTGCCGTGCACGGTTTTCCCACGACTCGTATGAATCTTTAATCTGGCATCTCTAGTGTGTCGAGGATTTATCTGTTACTTAAAAATACAATAATAATAATAGTAACGATGCTCAAACGTCCATTTAAATGCAGTTTCCTGGATTGCATCAATAGCATTATTGAAATGTTATTTTCTTCTTATGAATATATTCATTTCGTCCTAAATATTTGTCCTCTTCATTATTCGGTTTGTCTCAAACAAATAATAATAATATAATATAATTTATTGGCCAGTTATGAAAACAAAATATAATTATAAATATAAAACCAAACATAATAATAATAATAAAAAGAAATGGCTTACCAAAGGGCTATCGACCATTGGTCTTTCCGCCCATGAATATTATGTACAATGTAGAAACTAAATGAACAGAAAGAAGATAAAAAAAATCATTATACAAAACTAAGGTAGCCTCTGGGAAAGGGACATAATTATAGGGATAATAGATACTGGAATAGGGTTATTCTGGGATGCATATTTTTAGGAGTAATTAATGGATTTCGAGGGATACAAAATTTGGAGAGAGAGGATAAATTTGAGCCTTTTGAGATGACTTTAAGAGATAGGGAGAGGTACCTATCGAGGACTGGAACAATTTTGGTTTTAGAATAAAGGAGGTCATTCGGAAGGTTATAAAGCGGGTTGTTTGGATGGCGAATCCTGGTGAGGCAGAGAAACGTTCGGACTTTTCAGAACAGGGTTCCGGATTTGGGGTAAAACCATTGTTTTACATTTGATGAATATTGCAGAACTACGGAATGTTAGGGATCGGAAATGACGGGATTTTGTCTTAATTTTGGATTTGAGTTATTTTGAATAGGAGTTAAGGTTGAGTTTTGGATCTAGCTGAATTACTCGGTATTGTATGGAGGGCGACGGGTAGATAGGAAATATTTCTATTAATTAAACATCTAATTAAGAATAAAATCCAAAGAAATAATAAGAATTTATTAAATTACTAAAATCACAATAAGTATTATTAAATATTCCAATTACCAAATGACCAACATTTGGTTTATTACTCAATAACATCAACAATAAAACTTTTATATACTCGTTTTTAATACGCACTTAATTATACAATTAATTGTAACGAAAGAGAACAATTCTATAAAATTATTGCCAGAATTTCATGTGATCTTAATGTATTCTTTTAATGTGTTATTAATGTTATTTTTTGCACATTTAGCAATCAATTTCAGACGCATTCATTTCAGTTGAACGAGACCGTTAAGTTTCTCTTTTGAACAAGACAAATAAAAAACACGTATGTATCGAACCGCATTTTATATTTATTTGCCCAAGTTTGCTGCTTGCTGCCCGTAATTCCGAAACCAGTTTCTCCCTTTTTCGGACCACTCAAATCGCCAACTTTTACAAAACCATAAACGACAAGTGCAACAGAAATTAACAATGAATGAATGAAGAAAGAAAGAAAAAAGAACGGTATATCGTTAACTGGAGAATGTGCATTTTCTTTTACGGTAGTTTATAAATGTTTCTAAAGTTTTCACTAGTAAACATGCAAATATTTGTGACTCAAATTAGGAAATATAACAAATATTGAGTAATAAAATATGAAAATTGTTGACACGTTTTCGATTTGCGGCCTAAAATGTTTCGCTATAACGGCGAAAAACTCTTTTTTCGATGTCGATATATCTACATGTTGCCAACCTTGCGCAAGCGCAATAATTGATTCCTTATACGGCTTTTCGCTTTGCGGCCAAGTTTCGTGGAACGTGGATCTCCAAATCATACTTAAAAGAGACTATTCTTAACTCTTTCATAATTATTTCCTTCCTATAATAATCTTTCATTCATTTCACCCCTACAGAAGAAAGAATAAACGAAGAAGGAATGTATTTCAGAAATTTTTCAGTTGTCTTCATTCCATACGAAATACATTAATCTTAATTAACATCTGCACGTAATAATTCTTGTGCCTTGTGATTGAAGCTCCGGCGTTTGTGCGTTATAAATTAAATTCATTAGAAGAAGGAGGAGGAAACTGGAAAACCAGTTCAACTCCTGTGTTTTGCGCGTACGTTGGGAGGCAGAGAGTGTAATTAATAGAGATTTTATTTTTTGCCAATTGCCACCAGATTAATTATTGAACCTCTGGTAGACGCAAGAGTGATTTGAATAATTGGCTTAATTAATTGACAGCCTCCCGCAATTTCTGAGCGCATTACACACGAAAAATTATTGAATATAACTTAGATTAATTTCGAATGCAATTATTAACTAGTTTACATTTTCATTAGAAAGATTAATTATAGATTTACAAATTCTTGATTTCTTAAGAAATATTACTTGTTTCTCAAAAACAAAGAGGAATTCAGTTTACAATTTCAGTAGAAACTTTAATTATTGTTTTACAAATTCTTGTTTTCTTAAGAAATATTACTTGTTTCTCAAAAACAAAGAGGAATTCAGTTTACAATTTCAGTAAAAACTTTAATTGTTGTTTTACAAATTCTTGATTTCTTAAGAAATATTACTTCTTTCTCAAAAACAAAGAGGAATTCAGTTTACAATTTCAGTAAAAACTTTAATTATTGTTTTACAAATTAGTTATTTCTTAAGAAATATTATATGTTCTTTCAAATATAAAGACGAATATTATTTAGGTTTTGTTATTGATTTACAAATTCTTGATTTTTTAAGAAATACAAAATGTTTTTCAAATATAAAGAGGAATTTAGTTCACAAATTCATTAGAAAGGTTAATTGTCCAAAAAAAAAAACACAAAAATAATAATGAATTAGTTTATATTAAGTAGAATTTTTAACATTCTTTATTTCTTAATAAAAATTACATATTTTTGGAAGACTGTGATTTGTTTAAACATACACAATTTTTATTTTTCATTTCAACATCTTTTTAGGTACAAATTGGGACAAAGTGCTAACGACCGAGGTCTTTCTGCCCTACATTTTTTATAAATGAAGAGTACTAATTTTAATTGAAGTATTTTTTCAATTTGCAAAAAAGTTTCAATTAAATGAACAAAACAATCTTTAAATTAAAAAATTGAACAATTTGAAAAACTTTGCATTTTTGCTGTTGTTAATTCGTTTTATTAGTGATTGTATAAGCAAAAGTTAGTCACATATTCAGTGAAGACTAAGTAACAATAAATAATGTATTAATAAGATAATTGAATTGAAAAGAGAGATAATGCTATGCTTCGAACTATTAGCGTGAATGATTGATGGTTGCTTCTGAAATTGAATATTATTCAAAAGGTCAATTAAACGGGTAATTAACTGTGACAAATTGAGGTGTGCAAATGCAAAAGTTTGAAAAACCCCAGTAGTTTCGCATTTCCCTTCAGAGATTCTTTTCATTCATCTTAACATTTCCTTCATTTTCTTTGTTGGTATTCTTTACTGTATGATATTCGTCTCGTCTGAACTCCTTTTGCAGTGTGTGAAGTGTTGAACAATATAATAAGAAAGTGTGAATCCCCATATAAGTGCGTTTCTTGCAGACTCATCTGATATTGGCAATTCGCAATTGCCAACGCTGTTATTACCGAGATGCGAACGGAGGATAACGTCTTTCGAGTTTCTCATTTGCACAAAATATTTGCAACTTTCGACGCATCATAAACTGAAGACTTTAAGAGAAAAACATATGATATTTAAGTTTTAATTAATAGTTAATATTCTTTGAATTATCAACCGAGGAGAATTCATGTAAAAACAACACATTTATAGAACCAAATCCAAATTGAACATGAACCAATAAAGGGACGAATGTTTGTGAGATTAATGACAAAATACAATTAAATTGATCTAAGAAAACACAATTTTCCAACTTTTTTTGTGTGCAATTTATTGCATTTTCTCATATTTTATTTCCTCTAAAGTTTTTTCTTCATGTTTAATCTCGTTTTACTTGATATGACAAGACGAAATTACGTAAAATTTTTGTGTTTATTTTATAAGATTTTCTCTTCTTTCACTTTATTTACAAAGTGTAATCAAATTTAACTTGATTCCAACACAATTATCTGTCTTTTGTTTAATTTATTGAATTTTCTCATATTTTCTTTAATACAAAGTAGTTTTTCTTCATATTTTTCATAGTTTAATCACATTTAACTTAATTCGAACATAATTCTCTATCTTTTTTTCTGGTTTATTGGATTTTTTCATATTTTCTTTTATATAAAATAGTTTTTCATCATATTTTAATCACAATTAACTTGATTTGAACACAATTATCTATCTTTTTTTCTGATTTATTTGATTTTCTCACATTTTCTTTAATACGAAGTAGTTTTCATTTGATGGGACACAATTAATTATTTTTTTTGTGTTATATTTAATTTAAAACTGTAAATTTTTAGCTGTAAATTACATAATTTTCAAACAATATTTCTGTGATTTCTAAACCATAAATTGCAATTCAACTTGTTTCACTTTATTGGATCAACCTTATAGTTAGCAAAGTGCATAAATTTCAATTTCAAAAAGGTTTTATAGCCTAGCCACACGGAACTTTCTACATCAACAACAAAAAACAAACGAAGAAACAAACAAAAAAACGCAGAAGAAGTTACGTTCATATCGTTGCCTGGCATATTTATTGTAGAAAATTTTCCCGTATTTAACGTATTTATTAAGACATAAATCTTTTCGCTAATTATGTTACATTATATCTGCCGTGCGTATTTCATTTTGCAGACAATGAACTGTTCTGAGTTTCAGACTTTCTTCCACTCAAAGACTCGGTTGGACATTCCAATCATGGAAACTTAATTTATTAATGAAAATATACCGACGTAATTGCAATACGGACAATTTCTGTATTCCAACACACAATCACTGTAATAAACGCCAGGAAACGCAAAATGCGTAGTGTATCGGATTTTTACCACTATTTATTAATTTTTTGTTTCGTTACGTAATCCTGACACCGATTTTATCGTTCCGGGAAACATTTTCAGTTTTATCACGGATTTGTTGTTACGCAACTCGTGTTTCATTTTATTGGGATTTTATTTAAATTAGATCAATAATTTGCAACGTTTATTAGATATTGTATAAGATTTAATTAAAATTTACTGTTTTTTACTATCCTTTTTATAATATTTACTGCAATATTTTGTCGAATTTAAATTATTACTTTGATTCGTTTGAATTACATAATAATTATAGGATAAGTCTACAAACTACGATTTCGAAGTTCAATGACAGCTAAATTGACAGCTGTCAAAGTACACATTTATATACGTCACGTGTATCCATTAGTAACTATTTTTTACAAATTTAAATGATTGTTTTAATTATTTTTATAACAAAGCTTAATCATTAATTAGTTTAAATTTCATAATAAATATATGACAAGTTCAATGACAGCTGTTAATGTATAAAGTTATATGCTTCACATGTTTCTAATAGTCTTTACTGCCTTTTCTTTTACGTTTTATTAATTAGTATTTTGATTACATTTTTATTTCTTTGATTATATTGAATTTTATAATGTGACAAGTTTACAAAGTATAATTATGACAGCTGTCAAGGTGCCAAGTTATATGTATCTATAAGTAAAAAGACGTAAGAAGAATTCACGAAAAGTAGTCAATAACCAGTTACGTTTTTGAATTGTAATGACAGCTAAACTGACAGCTGTCAATGTGTCAAGTTATATGCTTCACATGTTCATATATGCTTTAAAAAGACGTACTAAACATTTTTAAAGAGACGTGAATAACTAACTACGATTTTGAATTGCAATGATATACAAACTGACAGTTGTCAAAGTACCAATAGATAAATAATAACTAAACTGACAGCTGTCAAATTACCGTTAAGTTAAATATTATAATCTGTATGAAGACGTGAGTAGAATTCTAGAAAAAAAAACGTCAATATGTAAATTTTTCTGTACAAAGGCAACGAAATGGACAGCTTCGAATTTCTTCCAAATCATGAATAATTGAAAGATCTATAAACAAAGATCTTTAAAACCAATGACAACTACACTGACAGCTATCAAAGTACTAATAGATAAATGATAACTACACTGACAGCTGTCAAATTACCGTTAAGTTAAATATTATGATCTGTATGAAGACGTGAGTAGAATTCTTGAAAAAACGTCAATAAGTAAATACAATTTTGCTGTACAAAGGCAACGAAACTGACAGCTTCGACTTTCTTCCAAATCATGAATATTCGAAAGGTCTATAAACAAATATCTTTAAAACCAATGACAACTATACTGACAGCTGTCAAAGTGCCAATAGATAAATGATAACTACACTGACAGCTGTCAAAGTACCAATAGATAAATGATAACTACACCGACAGCTGTCAAAGTACCAATAGATAAATGACAACTAAACTGACAGCTGTCAAACTACTAATAGATAAATGATA
>JAFMTC010001753.1:177101-191509 GCA_018845635.1 Nicrophorus orbicollis | reverse complement strand
GCAGTGTATAATATATACAGAAGGGGTCCTAATACGCTTCCTTGTGGTACACCTGATTTGATTGGATGCAAATCTGTTACTGCATCGAACAAAAAGTTTTTTTTTAACAAAAAAAATATATAATAAATAAATAGGACACGTTAATATTAGAAGGTTTATAATCAAACATCATTATCAAACCGAAAACAATAATATCGTATATCAAATTTGAAAGTTTCGACGAAATTACTGAGTACTTTAATAACGGTGGAGCAAAGTGAAATTTGCATAGGCGATAAATTGATCAAATTTGAACGTAGCACGTAATTGTAATGCAAATACTGCTATAATACATAATTGAATCAGGTTACAAGTGACAAGCTATGCTTTTACGCATCCTTGAATGAGCAAGGAACAAAGCGCGAGTGCAGCGAACGAAAACGAACGTAATAATTATACACGTATATACCGAAGTTGCATTACGCAACAACTGCTGTTGCTGTAAAAGGCCTAATTTAGGAGTTTCCTCAATGATAAAGTGCGTTAAGGAGATACCGGTTTTTTTCGAGAAGAAAAATAAAGATCATGATGGGTTTTGCGGAAAAACGGTTTCCAGTTTTATCGAGGAGGAGCAGGTTTCTGTTAATAGAAACATTGAACTTGGCGCTAAGAAGGATTCTCTAAAACGAGAGTGAATTTTCGTTTGGAAGATATTCCACGGATTCCGGCACTCCCGTTGCTGGAAAAATGCAGCAGCAATTCATTCGGATTCGAATAAGGTGATTGCAATTTCTTCGATTCATGCCTTTAACAGTTTTAAAGTTGTTTTTTCTATATATATTTAAGATGTTGAGAATTTAATTCCAGTACATAATTTGTGTATATTCATTATGTGGTATAAGTTATATTGTTTACCTATTGTTTAATGCAAAAGATGATTCTAAACAAATAAGTTAAAAATTTAATTGAAGTAATTTTGTATCAATCGTATTTGTTTGTGATGTTTAAAGTACTGATAACTCAGAACAAGAAGAATTAGAACAGACCTAAACAGGACATGGACAAGACACAATGTATATAAATTAAACAATCATATTTGTTTCTAATGTTTGAACAAAACTATAGTCTCTTAATAGCTCAGAACAATTAGAAACAGAACATGGACAAAACACACATAGTAGTTTAGTATCAATCGTATTTGTTTGTGATTTTTAAAGTACTGATATCTCAGAACAAGTAGAAATAGAACAGACCTAAACAGGACATGGACAAAATATAATGTATATAAATTAAACAATCATATTTGTTTCTAATGTTTGAACAAAACTATGGTCTCTTGATAGCTCAGAACAAGTAGAAACATAACATGGACAAAACACAGTAGTTTAGTATCAATCGTACTTATTTGTGATGTTTAAACTACTGAAAACTCAGAACAAGTAGAAATAGAACAGACCTAAACAGGACATGGACAAAATACAATATATATAAATTAAATAATCATATTTGTTTCTAATGTTTGAACAAAACTATGGTTTCTTGATAGCTCCGAACATGTACAAACAGAACAAGGACAAAACAGAATAGTTTAGTATCAATCGTATTTGTTTGTGATGTTTAAACTACTGAAAACTCAGAACAAGTAGAAATAGAACAGACCTAAAGAGGATATGGACAAAATACAATGTATATAAATTAAACAATCATATTTGTTTCTAATGTTTGAACAAAATGGTCTCTTGATATATCAGAACTAGTAGAAACAGAACATGGACAAAACACAGTACAAGATCAAACTGAAGTTGCAAAAAACATTTTTTTATTTCTTATTAGAATTAATTAATTACAAAAACATATTCATTAGTCTTTCGATCCAAAATTGTGAATATTTAATGAAAGAAGATAGAAAATGAATTTATTTCTCTAAAATTATTGCTTAATTTACAAAAGCAAACATAATTAATTTAAAATGAAAATTATTATTTAAATGAATGTTAGCCTTTTGTATTGGAAATGTAATGATGTTTGTTTATTTGATTTAATAATTATTTAATTAATTTTAATATTAATTAAATAATTGGATTGTATTTATTTTGAACTAGATTTTGTTTTTAATTGTTGTGAAATTAATCTATTGGAATTATTTAATATGTGGATAAAATATATATACTTAATATAAATGTTGGATATTGCATAGTTTTATGAAAGGAAATATGGAATTGGTTTTGATGAACATATGTCATAAATAAACGGAATTCAGCTTGTCTGTCCAGCTATGAAATATGATCAGAAAGTACACACGTCTCGTCCAGTCGCTGGATGAAATCAATTGGAATTTAGTTTATTGCAAGGATGTCGTGTAGCCTAGAAAGTAAAACACCATGGAGCAATAAAATATATGTGTGTGTAAATTCGGCTGCAAACGCGTTTGTAGGTGGGCTCTTGCCCTCCAGGCACACAGCATCTATCTCTTCATCTGTTCTACTCCTCCTCCTTCCTCTCTAATACTCACTCCTTCATCAACTACACATCATCCACTCCTCCCACAATTCTCTTCGTCCTCAACTTTTACTCTTCTCTTTCTCCGCATCCTCCTCTTCATCCATCTAATCCACATCGTGGAGATCGTCGCCCGTCGGAAGACAACCTTTCTATCTATCACCGCTCTCGGATCTGGATTTATCTTTGGGCTCTCTTTATCTTGTACAAAGATTGTGTTTATGCTGTCAGTTAACAATATCCAGATAAACGCGCGCCGCAAGAAGAAAGTCACAGATATTTTGAGTATCAGGTCAAATTCCGATGTTTTTCTTTATTGAAAACAGGTTCATCTCTTTGTTAACCTGCATCACTTGTTATTTTGCCCACCTTGTTTTAGTTGGAAAGTGTTTTATCTTAAGCAATAAATAACTTACACTCTTAAATTTGGAACCTATTTTCATATCTGTTAAGAAATCTTCATAATGAAACTATCTTGTTTACTTAAATATTGACCTCCTGGTTTTAGGTATATAAAACGCACTATGATTTTAGATTTTTTTATTAATTATTAATGGAAAAGATATACTATTATATAAAGTTATAAAAGTAGTAAAATATTGCTTCGTTTTTCAGTTAAATTTGAAATCTATTTTTTGAATAAATCATTCAAATTTCGGAAATCATTTCTAGGTGACCTGAAAATTCTGAACAATTGAAAGCAAATACAGAACTGTTACGAAATAGGACGTGCGGTTTATAACCGTGATTGATCATTTTAAACTTTGATCATAAGTTTCTTGGAAAAACTTCTTTCTTCCATATTAACTTGGTTCCTTTACGGGAAATATTTTGCTCTTTGGCTAGGGTTTACGAATTTGGCCAAAGTAACTCCTGCTTGTCGTAAAAGGCGACTAAAAGGGGATTTATTTACAAGTAACATTTGGTTAGGGTTGACGAATTTGGCCAAAGTAACTCCTGTTTGTCGAAAATACAGAGGCAATTTTCTTCAAATTCAAGTAGATTTTCTAACCTCAGAAACAAGGTCTGTTTTTTTCTTAACTGTTCTGTTTTTACTTCTTCTGAGTTTTCAGGGAACCTATTCATTGTTTGATGACGTGGGTGGGTGTATGTTCCTGTTTTGTTTCTTTCCGATATGCTCCTTTCGCCTGTTCTGTTTATACTTGTTCTCAGTCTTCAGGGAGCCTAATTTTTGCAAAGCAATGTATTGAACGGGACGTTTGCGACCCGCATTCCTTTGTATATCCTTCACTTCCTGTTATCCTGTCGTCCGCACATAGCATCTGCGCGGTCGCATTCCGCTCTCGTCCTTCGCTCTCTCTTCAATCGCCCTTCCAACTACCACCACATTCCTTCCTTCCTCCATCCACTTCCGATCTTCGTCCAACCTCACGAAGATTCCTCCCGTGACTCATGCTTTCCGGATACGGAAAATTCACAAAATACGCCAAAGCGCAGAAAAGTATACGCGCAAGCTTGCTTGTTGCTCTTTCTTCCTCTCTTCCGTCTGCTGTTTCGATTTTCCCTCAGTGCTTCCGACATTCTCACCACCATCATGGGACACAATTTACACATGCATCATCATCCATTGTTGATTGTTGACAAAAATTACATTAATAGTTTTGCTTTGGTAATAACTAAATGCATTTTATCACTCTTGGTGCAAATTTGTTAAAAAATACTCAATCAACACATTGCTTCAAAGCATTATGAAATCAATTTTTTTAGGGCGTAAGTCTAATACTAATTTCTTAAAAGTAATTACATTTTTACCATTGATTACAATTTTAATAAAATCATCAATTTTTTGTTATTTTTTCCATAACTATTTTAATTAATTGTTTCAACATGTTATGTAATTAATATTTATTAGAACGTACTTTTATTAGGATGAATCTGTTAAATATTGTAATATTATTTAAATATTTTCACTTTTTTCATCCAAATTTAATTCTAAATTCTCAATTTTCACTGTTTTGTTCCATTATTATTGTTATACAATCATTTTTTTTAATTAAAACGTAACTTGAATATAATGAATCTGTTAAATAGTTTAACATAATTCCAATTTATTTTGTAATTCTCAATGTTTTAAGTGATTTTGTATAAAAAGTACTTTTTTAATTGAGTTATTAAGATATTAAACACGTATTATTTTAACATGTTATGCAACCAATTTTATTAGGATGTAACTTAAATTAGTGTAGTTCAAGTAGTTCAAGATAATTTTGTTTCTACAATTTGTCCATATTTTTACTTAATTACTATTTATTCTATAATTATTTGATTGAATGAAAATAAGTTAATTAAGTAACTTAAACAACAACGTCTAATCGAAAATAAGTCAATTAAGTAACCAATGTAAAAACAGCAAGGTTTAATCCGATGATGATAATCATTAATCTAAATGTGTTTGAAGATAAAAGAAGATTTTATAATTACAATGATTAAATATCAGTCGTGATATTTAAGACTTAAACTCTATAATTTACTCGTGGGAGTATAGGAAATAAGCACACATCTGCACAAAAAGGAAGATAATAAAGATATATCATAGTTAAGTAAACGCATATGAAGTAATTAAGTGCATGTACATCTTTCGTTTAATTTGTGGGATTGCGGCGTTTTCCTAAATCATTTTTTAATTGCTCAATTTCTTAAGGTTAATGAATCTCTACCTCCGATTGCTATCCGGTCGTCTAAATGTACACGGAGAAATTGCTTTTGGATCTTGGTAATTAGTCGTCTTCATTGCTGTTGTCGGTGCACGTTTTGTACTAATTAAACAATCAGTCATCGTCGTGAGACTTGATCTGTACGAAGAATCATCGTGAGAGTATAAAACGATGACCGAATACGGCACACACATAAATATTATTGGTAATAATTGCAAGAGATTCGAAGAAATGTTAACGCAAGAATCGTCAACGACACAAGTGACAAATGGCTTTTTGGTGAATGAAGGCTTGAATGTTTTCTGAGATTTGCTGTCCGCTTCTCGGATTGGTGTTGTGTAACAAAGTAAGAGTGCTTTCAAAGCAAAATTATGAGTAAAGTAACAACAATTTCCTCCTTGATAATTATTAATTTATATGTAGCATTCTATTTATTGAACCATGAATTACATTTGAATGATTTAATAAACTACTAATTACGTGGATTCAAATATTAATTAGTATCAGTAATTATATTGCAACAACAAGATGGAAATGATGTCATAATCATCTTTAAAATAATGTGCTGAGATTTACAAATATGTAATTTTCTTGGATTTATGTGAAAATTTTAAAATAATTTGTTATATTTTCCATTCACATTTTCTTATTGCTTTTTCTTATATTAAATTATAATACACCCATGCCTCGCTTTACGGCCTAGATACGTTCCACGAAACGCAAAGCGAAAAGCCGTATAAAGAATCAATTATTGCGCTTGCGCAAGATTGCCAACATTTTAGGCCGTAAATCGAAAACGTACCTTAATTGAAGAGGGCCGTATAAAGAGAGGCCGTATATTTGTATTTAATTACCATTTACATTAAAGTAATGATCTCATAATATTCTTTTATGCATATTTTTTTTTAATTATCAATTAATTCGTTTTTTTAATACTATTTTTACTTTCATTAAAAATATTTAATGCAATATTAATAATTTGCAATAAAATTTGAATTTTTGCTAATATTTGTATTGCAATTAAATAGATATTGATTACATTAAAACTTAAATAAAATCTCATACAAACATTTATCATATGTTTTTTTTCGAAAATTTGCAATTAATTCCTTATATATTCTTGTTTTCAAATTTCAATTCTATTAACGTAACGTTTAGCATACAATTTCTATTGACTTTTAACTGAAATATAGTTGGGTTGCATATGCGTAGCTCTCTTCGGTCTTTAAATATTACATAATTGCTTTGTGGAGTTATGCAACTCTATTATTATAATGATTTCAAAATCAAATTATGGTCCTTTTTCTTTTATTGCGTAATAAAATGAAGTATTATGTAAATTGTAAAGATTTCTAATTGATTTTTATTAACAATTTATTAGAAATAAAATAGTAAAAAATGTATTTTTTTATGTTAAACTATACAATATTGTTGTAGAATCAATTTTACTTTGTCACTTATTAAGTTTGTAAATGAATACTAGATGAAAATAGAAAACAAATAAATAAAATCATCAAAATATTAAATGATTGATACATTAATTAGCATGTTTAATTACAGTTGAATCATCAATAGTTAATTATTTTCATATATTGATTTTCAATAAGAACGAAGCACTACTTTGAAAATGATATATTTCTTATAGTTTTTCGTAATATTTTTTTTAAATTACAATAATTAATTATGTTTAAATATTAAATGAATTATGTAATTATGATAAATACCCAAAATTTTTCAGTTTTGGATGAAATTTATAATGAAAATGGTGAAAATATTATAAATTTTAATGAAATTATGATCATTTTTAAATATTGAAAATTAAAATAATTCCAGTATTTAAATGAATGCAGAATACATATAATATATTTATTGTAAGAACCTGCTAGTTAAATCCTAATAAGCTGTAGTGACAAGCTTATCTAGGAAATATAAAGAGAGTCCAGATTTACATATAAATGCGGTGGGATTAAATTTATTGCGTAAGAAGAAGTAAGAACTCGCCGGCCGGCTGCAAACGTTATAAACCATCGGATTTGCAATTTCACTTTAATTAATGATATTATAATATATTTAAGCTAAGCGCATAAGGAAATCGGAAAGTCAAATTCATACATAGTCAATGTTCAAGTTTGTGATGAAAATACAAATTTACAAAGAGAGGAGTGATTGTTCATTCTCTTGTATAATTAAGTTATTTTTAATGTTACATCATCGTATAAATCATTATATAATTTTGTTAAGTTTCAAACAAATAATTTGCGGTTTTTATATATTAAATGTACTTTGATTATGAAACGTACTTGTATACAATACTCGTATTTGATTCGGAGTGAAAAATGAAAATTCTATGCAATTATGGATTATAATTATAGAAAACACCATTAAATTACAAAGCAGATCTTAAGATTCAAGTTTTAACTAAGTTATCAATTACCACATACTTTGTTATTGTAACACCATAAAATATGAAGCAAAATAAAGGAAATGTATAATCACTTTATATTTCTTAGATAAGCTTGTTATTACAATAAGGACTTCGTCAGGTAACTTATGAAGTACTTTGTAGTTACTTTCAACACGATCAACTAAAAAGCAAAATTAAAAAAGTGTATAGCCTCTTTATATTTCTTGTTATAACACTAATTACTTTGTCAAGTAATTTACCAAGTATCTTTAAAGTCATCAAAATACCAAACAGTACTTCAAAATACAGATAAATAAATCTATTCTATCTTTATATTTCTTGGATAAGCCTGTAGTTACAGCAAGTAGTTTGTCAAGTAACGTATTATGTAACACGTACTGTTGTGCCGCCACTGGATTTGGGACGGCTATGCATACACCATGAAGTTAGCCAGTAGTAAAGAATAAGACAGAGTTGACGCCATTCTAGTAAGATTAAATTATTGAATAATCCGAACTAGTTTCATTGATTTCGCAGCACAACTTTGTCCATATCGAACTGGATACCAGTACCTAATATAAAATAGTTGTCTGTGGTGAAAGTATGAGAGGACATAAGAAGAAAGCGACGATTGGATACCAGGAGAAATTCCTCAAGAAAGTGGGGTTATGAATCAATGTTTGGTTGTGCAAATTGTAACTTAAGTACAGAAGAGGATTGCTCTACCAAGGCTACCTAAGAAGACATTTGGAAATACCCTAATGTTGTTCGATGAATTGGAACAAAATCATTTAGATCTAGCAGTGGAAATGGAAGCAGAAGACTTAACGGATGAATATCTCATGTGGCATGAAGATTTTGTAGAAACTATACTAGTTGCTTTAAGTTTAATAGCTGAGAAGGTGTTGATGCATTCGTCACAATTCAATGCAATTATGCAGCATTGGAATGAGTGCAATACCAGTAAGAAAAGGAGGAAGTGAACAACGATCACATGAACATTGAAGTACTGCCGATGGACCATAACATTGTTGGTTTATGTATCATTTTAGATGTTATTCAGTATGCAATATCGTCTAGTAACAAAAGGACCTTTAAAATTGTTGGTCCTCCCCATATTTTGAATTAAATAGTTCAAAGGCGGGAGTATGTGGCGCCACTTGTGATTACAAAGTGAAGTTAGCAAAGTCAAGAATTAAACAATGGCGGAGATAAGTAGAAAAGATTGCTTACAAGAGAAATAATTGTTAAGAAACTGAAGGAGTCAGTAATTTTACCCACCAACTTGGTCATTCACTCAAATATTGTTTATGTATTAAACTTCTATAACTTAAGTAATTCCACGAAAGTGAGATTAGTGGAAAAGCTCCAGAAGATTGCTAGATGAACAAAATGGCGGATTTATGAATTGCCAGAAGATTTTGAGCCAAGTTGCCCTTTTTCAATACCAAAAAGAAACTGAGGAAATGAACAAGAATCACATGAATGTTGATGGACCAGAATATATCGAAGTTCGTCCCAGCTTTGGCTCTTCGTTGTGGATGTTTATCTGCGGACTGCAGAGGGATCACTACTAATTTACTGCGAGAGGATTGGAAGACCAGAATATATCGTAGTTTGTCCCAGCTTTGGTTCTTCATTGTGGATGTTTATCTACAGACTGCAGAGGGATCACTACTAATTTACTGCGAGTGGATTGGAAGACCAGAATATATCAAAGTTCGTCCCAGTTTTAGCTCTTCATTGTGGATTTATCTACAGACTGCAGAGGGATCACTACTAATTTACTGAGAGTGGATTGGAAGACCAGAATATATTGTAGTTCGTCCTAGCTTTGGCTCTTCGTTGTGGATGTTTATCTACGGACTGCAGAGGGATCACTACTAATTTACTGCAAGTGGATTGGAAGAACAGGAGAAGATGCACACAAGTATATCAACTTCAACAGCGAGCCAGGTCCTTCAACTAATTGCTAGGCAGCTGTTTGATAGTCACACATTCATCCTCCGAGGGATTTGGTAGAATCATCTAATGTTGTTAATCTGTATATATTGTTTATGTTGATATTTTGGATGTTTGCAATCGTAACCAGTGCTATAAGTGGTTTTAATTTCTATTTGAGTTTAACATTGTTTTATGGAACTTTGTTGATGTTGTTCCTCATGTTTTTTGAATTAAATAATTCTGGAGGACAGTAAGCTATGCTGCCATTGGTGATGATGGGACGGCAACACTTACAACTTGATATCAGCTGGTAATAAATGTTGAGACATTCGAGAGAGTAAAGATTAAAATACAAAGAATCAAAAGTAAATCTAACCTCTGTATATTTCTTTGTTAAGCTTGTCTTCTCTCTTTATATCTGTTCGATGAGCTTGTCAAGTAACTCCTCGAGTATCTCATACTTTCTACTAAGTATATCATAAATATACAAATAACATTTGTTGTCTATTTATATTAATTAGACTACTAATCAGGTGTCTACATTGTAGTAACAAAAACAATGGACAGAAAGTAAATCTGTGGTCTATTAGATAAATTTGTCACTACATCAAGTAGTTTGTTGAGTAACTTATCAAGTATTATCCTATATTGTAGTCACGTTCAACACCATCAAAATACAAAGCAAAGACGCTGTCTAAGTTATTCGCAAATTACGTATTCGGATAAGAATCTGCATGTGAGAATAAAACGAAGAGGAAGGTGGGTGATGTACGGATGCGGTCGTATTTCAAGACGTGCAGAATGTTTTCCCATGTTTATGGATAGTCACGTCCGTTCGTTATCTGAAGCGGACATCTAATCCCATCATCCAAGCTCATCAGAGGATCCCGAAACATTTCGTATATTCACGAGAAGCGAAGAAAGTGTGCCACGAAACCAGAAGAAATGTAGAGAAAGAAATATGACTCCTGCTGGAACAATGATGTATGTCTCCGGTTTATTACTGTGTATATTTTGACTTGGCATTCCCACGTTTTTGATCCTCTCTATTTTGCATATACACATACGTGTACGAAGAGCATGTACGGATTCTATTTGTCCGTGTTTTTTTTTGTGTGTACTTCTTTTTGAGACGTTGTTTGTACGTTGGTTTGTTATATGACTCGGAGCGAAAGTACGGCAGTAAATGTCGCATGCACTTTAATCCCGACTTGATGGACATGACTAGATAAATTTATTCACTGCCAACGCAAACGAACATTGTATTATCCTTGTTGTTGTTGTTATTGACAAGATTGATATGGATATTGAACAAAATGCCAAGTGCACTGAATCGAAGCAAGAAACGATCGTTTTGTTTACAAATACCATGAAATCTTGAGTACAATACGCATAATAATGTGTACTAACTTTAATCCAAATATAAATAGCTAAACAAGAATTAGTTCTTAATAATCTTGATTATTCGTGTATATAAATGTCTTCATTTTAATTACTATTTTTTACTTTCATACATACATTTGAGTGCATTATAATATGAAATTAAATTTCTTCTTACTTTGATTACTTCTAATATGTTATTGTTAAAAGTAATATAAGTTCATTTCAAGTTAAAATAACATTTATTTTCCGTAAAATGTTTAATAATTAATATTACAAAATACAATTTATAGTTAATTAGAAATTTTACTCGAATTAATTAACGTTTTGACAATATTTTTAAATTTAGCATTTAACTAACACTTTTTTGTATGAAGAAAACAATAACGTCTCATATGTTGAATCAATTTACTGGTTTTTCGTATACTCATTAGATTTGTTTGTTCTGTTTCAGGTTAGTGTTTTATGCAGTCAAAATTACACAACAATAATAAAGTAAGTTCTTAACGAAATCTTTATTAATTAGGATGTTCTAATAATTAATAATAATCGTTATTAGTCACAATGTGACCAAAGTGCTATTGACTTAAGATTTCGTTACAAATAGCACAAAAAAGGAGAGTTGTATTCAAAAAATTGTGAATAGAATAACTAATTAAGAAAATAACAGAATCATCTACAAAATTAACAAAAACAAACAGAAAATATGAAAAATATTATCATACAATGATTATTCTGCTGGAGGCTAAAGGAAGTTTTATTTTCATGCTTTTATTGAAATTTGAGGAAGAAAAGAAGATATTACAACTGTTTATAATTACTTATAAAAAATGATATATTTTCACTTAGTTAATTAGTTTAACCAAATCGACCTCAAGATTAAGATTTTTCTAATTATAAACTGCAAGTAAAGTTTGTTTAAAATCAATTAAAATCGAATATGCAAATAAATTACTTGACTCGAATAAATCAAATAACGCAATCTTCGCATTTCTTTTAAACCGTTAAAGAGCGCGTTCTCCATTAAAGACTACATATTTATTTATTAATTATATTGCAATAATTCAAAAGATTTTTTCACGTGCGATTTCTCGCCGCGTTTAGCCCTTTCACTTGATTTGCATAAATTGCGAAACGAAATGCTGGACGTTCAGAATTCCCACAGCTAACGCCCAGCCGCATTACTACTATCATTATTATTAATATTGGTCGATCCAGCGTACTTCAATTAGACTAAAAATCATCACTGTCACGATACGTGGATTGCTTGCTGGCATTAAGAGGCATTGGGAAACTAATGTTCTCTCCGGATTAAGTGCTGCGCAACATCCAGCTAATTACCATCTCTGCACGATATCCAGAGATTCTTGTTTTCTCCAATAAATTCTACGCAATTAATGCGTATGCGTTGCATTATTATTTGTTTATTAGCACGTTATTATTTATAACGTAAAACACATTTCTTCATTTAATTGACAGTTGGAATTTATATATATAGAACTTCTATAGTGAAGAAAAATAGTTTCGTACGTTTTATTGCAATTTTATTATGTTTTTATTATAATATTAATTGCAGTTATAAAGAAGTATTCAAATTGCTTCCTTAAGGAAATAAGTGAAATGTTTGAGAGTTATTACTAAGCTTTTTAATTAAATCTATTTTAGAATCTTATGTAATACTCATATTTGATTTAGGATGGAGAAAACCATTAAATTTCTTATTTGAAATAAACGTACTTAAAAGACATTGATTGAATTCGTGTAATTAAAATAAAATATCAATTAACGAAATGTTACCTATAAAAACCTATTATAATTATTGTACTTTTTGAAAGTTAATACAATACTAAGGGCTAATTAATAGAAATATATGCATTTTTAATAATAATTCATAAAGTAAACTGTAAATTGGTATTTGCAATTTGAATTAATGAAAAGATTATAAATTTATGTAAATTTACAAATAGCTCTTTATACGGCATTTTGCTATAACGGCATTCTCCAATTAAGGCACGTTTTCGATTTACGGCCTACAATGTTTCACTATAACGGCAATTTCCATGTCGATGTCTACATATTTCCAATCTTGCGCAAGCGCAATAAATAATTCGTTATACGGTTTTTCGCTTTGCGGCCAAGCTTCGTGGAACCTTTCTAGGCCGTAAAGCGAGGTATGGTTGTATTTGTAAATTAAGTATATCAATAACATATTGATACTAAACTCTTGTTGGTAATTGGAGGTGAAACAAATTTTGATGACCCAAATCGCATAGACTTATTGGAGTATTAGCATAATTGATATAATTTTGTATTGGAGATTTCTATCGAGATTCTAAGCATAGGAACGGTAAGTTCCCCAGTGTTTACATTTTTTTTTTGGCTCGTGTTTTCTTCCATTTGGGTATAATACTCTCTCGTGCTGAAGCGATTTTATACGAAAACTTCGCTTCTATATGCTAATCCGGCGGTATTAACGAGCCATCCGTGAATTTATTGATCACGACATGTAAATTTAATAAGGCTTTCTTTTCGGTCCGTCCGCTCATATTCCGATCGGATTCCAATTTGCTGGATGACTTATGGCCACGGAATTCCGGCCACCAACGAAAGTTGTAATTATGTATCACAAAAAGATAAAGAAAGGAAACGAAATTAAGAAAGGAAGGTGTATACGAATCTTGTAGCCTACAGTCGCTGTTAATTTACGTTCATTTGTATACAAATATGTAATTAATAGTTGTAAATGTCGTTTTATTTAAGAAGAAGAAAAGAAGGACGAGACGAATCTTGTGGCCTCTGTTAATTTTCTTAATCAGCATGATAGGAATAAAGGAGGGAAGGAAGAGACGAATCTTGTAGCATACAGTCTCTTAATTTGTATAAAAATATGTAATTAATAGTAGTAAATGTCGTTTTTCTTAAGCAGTACTATAGAAATTATGAAGTTTAGGAGGGAAGAAAGGAAGGAAGAGACGAATCTTCTAGTCTCTAGTAATGGTTTTTCTTAATCCGTACTTAACAAATAATAGTTGCCCAGTGGCCACTTGACTTTTAGTTGTTTTTATTTTTAGTGCGTTTAGTAATCTAAATGTAAAAACCAAGGGCTTGTAACGCTTCAAATGCCTTTGTCGTCTCGCTATTATCCAAAAGATTAACAGCCATTAATTAGTGATGAAAATTAAGCCTCTTAGTATAGTTTTTTTTGAGAGGTTTTTGACAACCTCTTCCACCGCCTTCGTTCTAAAGTCCTGGTACTAACTTCTATTGGAGAAGTACCAATATGGACCTACGATTATTTCTGTGTTTTTTTAAAATATTTTATGTACTTGCAACAATTTAATGTACTTTTGATCTTTGATGTACTTGCAACAACTTGATGTACTCGTAATAACCTGATGTACTTATGTTCTTTGATGTACAAGGAACAACTTGATGTACTTGCAACAATTTGATGTACTTTTGATCTTTGTTGAACTTACAACAACTTGATGTACTTTTGATCTTTGTTGAACTTACGACAACTTGAT
>JAFMTC010001753.1:149392-168597 GCA_018845635.1 Nicrophorus orbicollis | reverse complement strand
TTCATAACGACAAATTTGTATTTGTGACACAAACCGAATGTTTTTGCTGCTTTTATCCTAAATTCATATTATGTGTGGTCCCCAAATTTATAGTGGACCCTCAAATTCAATCAAAAAGCACTGTGTTAAGTTACGCAACTACTGAAAACCATTAAAATTCCATAGTTTTTTCTTGCAATTTTCTCTTTTAGTTTTTCCTTGTTCGACGTTAAACAGAGCGATATGAAAACATGCGAACGTGAAATTCCCATGGACGTCTGTGCACACAACTGCGGATCGACGTCGTGTGTTTACGTTCTGTATCAATTAACATTCTTGTTAACACGCTTGAATTATTAAATTATTCATTAAGGCGAGATCGAGGCCTGATTACAGTCGGAAAATGGAATTGAATTTATGTCTGTTTCCTATAATAAATTGCCGACCACATCCTTCATAAACTTGCATTGATTTCAATGCAATTCAACAATAAATACAACATAATTACTGCTGTCTTTGTCAAATTGAAAAAAAAGAGTATTAGTTAAAGTCTGTTTGGTTAATTTTCTTAATTAAACAATAGGTAATTAAGATATTGTACAATAAATTTCCTTTGTAACGTGGCGAAATTCAATCAAATTAGCCTTAATTCGTAAAGGTAATTTCTTATACACCTAGATACGTTCCACGAAACTTGGCCGCAAAGCGAAAAGCCGTATAAGGAATCAATTATTGCGCTTGCGCAAGATTGGCAACATGTTTTTGCCGTTATAGCGAAACATTTTAGGCCGTAAATCGAAAACGTGCCTTAATTTAAGAGGACCGTTATAGCGAAATGCCGTATAAAGAACGGCCGTATAGCGAGGTATGGGTGTAGTTAATTTTGTTACTTAACTTAGAAATGAATTCAACTATAATATAATAATTATATTTACTGCTATATTTTTTTATAAATTTATAAATAACAACATTCAATATATAATTTTGATGAAAATTCTTTAAAAAGATTTCATATTAGAATCCATATGGTACAACGATTATATTGGATTAAAAATAACAAATTAATGAACAAATAAAAGTATAATTATCATTAGCAAACTTTCTAAAAAAAAAACATTAAAACTGAATGGATTTTGCGAAGGTTTCACTATAAAATGTGAATGAAATGGGTTAGATTTGAAGAATCTGCCTTAGGATTTCCTTTGGGTGTAAGCAACTCTAGTGGTAATAATCTCACGTCGACGTCGGTAATTTCCCTTACATAATTGCATCGATTTCATAGATTTATTCGTCGGCAAATAAAATCGACAGCCGTTTAAACGTAAATGACCGCAAATTGCAGAAAATTGATTCAAACTCGCGGAAAATTGGTTTCCATTTCCGCGGATTCTGGATCAATAAATCATCGTTTTACCTGCGAAGTTCTCGCATGAAAATTGGAAGCATTTGAAGAGCGTGCTCAAGTTACAGCCTCGAGGTCCTTGTTTGCGTTCAAAAAAAAATGAAAATCTTCGAAATCTTCCGAAGTGAAAGTGAAGATGATGACGGAATGGGCACGCATTAAATTGTGAATATATATGTAAGAAAATATACAATCAACTCACCTCTCTTCCGTGTGGTTCATACCTTTTCACACTTTGCAGTTGTAAATCATGTGCGCACTGAAAGAGAGAGACCTTTCTCAATTACTCAATAGCAGATCGACCTTAGGGAAGGAAAGAATGTGGAAAATTGAAGCGATTCAAAGGTCTTGAAAAATTCTGCTCTACGCCCTCGGCAACTCTCAATATTTAGAATCATATACTACATAACACTTTCATAGTTAACATTTGCACATTCATAAAAATCGAAGAAAAGAAACTCCTTGCCATTTCCAACAACTTACACTGTTATTATTAATTAATTAATTCTCCCACGATATTCCATTTTTGCTCAGTTAATGCAAGATTAATTGTAGAAGTTTTGTCCGTTGTTTTGGAAGAAATATTTCGTTTTCTTAATAAATACATTATTTAATCTGCAATTTATAGAATAAATCAAATAATTAATGTTTTAACTGCTTTTTTTAAATTTACAATTAATTGAGAATGATCTTTTCTTTGAATTGTTTATAATCTAATTAGAAAACGTTTCAATCATCATTTTTTATATTGTAATACTTGACAATTATAAAGAAAAATCTATAATTTTTCATAATTTTCATTCGGAAAATAAATACATAATTTCTTTCTTTCCAATTTTGAACGAAATTTCACTTTTCTTTTAGATTCATTCAGAATCGTTTATAATTCAATTAGAAACGTTCCAATCTTCCGTTTTACTTGTTGTTGTTTCTTTTTTATGTAGTTATTTTGCAACATGTGAAATATTGTAATTAATCATCTGAGATTCGCATCCTCCTCTCCTCTCATCGAAATCGAAAGACGACCTGCCGCCTGTTGATAAATGATGATGACTTTAGGCAATGGAACGGAATTGAAAGTTCGTAATTGGCACGCGAAAATATATCATCAGATTCGTAATTCTTTAGGCTAAAATCCAACGGGGATTGCCCTCAATTACAATGCTAATAATCATAAATTCGTGTTACCTTTTCATTTCTATTCAATTCCAATCAACAGATGATTATAATGAAACGACATTTCACTTTTCAATTTCATTGATATTTATTATTTTGCAAAGCAAATTTGATTAGGAAATTGATCAAAATTTTATATTTTTTAATTAACTTATCAAATTATTTTTTGATTGTTTATAATTTAAATGATTCAAAATTAACAACATATTTTCCTAGGAAATCTATGTTATTTACATGACAAATAAAGTAATTAAACACATTCTCTTGTGACGCCATCTATTGAAAGAAAATTGAACTAAACAAATTTATTTTTCATTGATTTGTTTGAAATAAATTGGATTTCCTTTGGTAAGATTTAATTATAATTGGGTGTGGTTCATATGAACCACAGATTTGGTCCATTTATTGATTCTATATGCTGTATTTTCTATACAAGTTATGAAATTTTCATTGTTAAATCAAGTAGTAATGTAATTTTCTAATGTTGTATTATGCAATAATTACTAAGTGATCCTAAATTATACAAATTTTAGTGAAACTATTGAAATTAATACTTGCTTTTTTGAATTATTTTTTGAGGATTAAATAGAATCTATCTATGTTCGTCACATTTATTAAATAATATGATACATAACTATATAATGGTTACATGTTGTAAATCGCTATTCAGACACGCACATAAAACGAAAAGTTGTGATGCAATAAGCATCTTTAAGTTAACTTATTCCATGCTTTCGGAGAAGTTCAAGATGCTGCCGAATCTGCGTCCCAGCGGCTCGATGCCATCGCTCTCCGGAGGTGCTGAAGCGAGGCTGAAACTCTTCACCCGGCTCTCGTATCCGCTGGGATCGATCTTGAAGCTATTCTCATTGTACATAGAGTCGTGGCAGAAGACGCAGTGCAGCATCTTGAGCATCTCCTTGTTGCCGATGACCCTCAGATGAGAGGCAATCTCCTCGTGGATGAGGCGGTTGGTCTCCTGCAGGGCCTTCTCGCAGCTGGTGTTGCCGTACAAGAGGAGCCCTTTCTTCAAGGCGTGCTTCTTGATGTGGACGACCATCTCGCAGTTGCAATTCTTCGTGGTGGTCATCATCTTCTCAAGCAGTTTTCGAAACTGTCCTCTCTGAAACTCGTTTTATATTTAAACTTTAGATGCTATTTGCAATGCAGATGTGTCTCTCGGTGCACGGTTTACGATGCAGTCTTATAAAATCGATACTCGCTTTACCGGCTACCACCCTGAAGCTACCACTAAACTAAGAGCTACGCCCTTAATTTGAGAATAAATACACAGTTTACTTTATCCTTAAACCAAGTCCGATTATCTCCAAATTACATAGTTACCCGTAGTTTTACATTTGAAAACACGCGGTTTTCTCAAATAGAACGCCATCTGTTGATGAATTACTGAACTACTTAGACATATAATTAAATTGACTCATTAGCATGCATTTTAATTAAAGTCATTTCTTAGTATCGAAAGTATAATTTAAATATTCTATAACAAATATAGTTCAAAGAAATTATTAAATGTAATTAGCAAAAAGTTTATATACATTGTTTAAAAAGTAAAAAAATAAGTGTCTAAATATGAAAAAGTACATCTTTTTTCATAATTTAATTCAAATTAAATTAAAGAGTTAAAAATTCTTTCTTTATACAAAATTATTAGTACATTATTATTGATTGACTGTACTTATTTTATTAAAATGTGCACACTTTTTTCATCAAGATTTCTTCAGGATTGAAAATTTCATAGAAATTTCAATGAGTAATTTTAAATGAAATGAAATTTTAAAAAATTGTTATAACTTAAGGTATTTCAATTTTTCTTTTGAGAATGTTTCGTGTGGACACTATAATTATTGAGTTATTTAAGAATTTGATTGGTTGATTTTCAGGAGTTAAAGACATAAACTGATTTTTGTTAATTAACATTTATTTCAATGTATATTTTTCAAGAATTAATTAGTACGTAGCTCGTCACGAACGTGAATGTAAGTTTTCTTTGAAATTATCTGCAACCAGTAATTGTTACCAAAATTTGCTCGAGTTTTGGCAAAATCATTGATCTGCAAATGGAAAATTGCATTACGTTCGATCCGCAAATGGCTCACAACTAAGTAAATTCAATAAATTAAGGTGTTGTCAGAAATAAATGCTTCGTCAGTTCTTTTTATCCAGAACGATTTCCTTGAACCGTTCCAGCTCCAATTCGTAGTCTTCGTTCGTCTGCTCTGCGCCTCCCTGGCCTCTCCTGAAATTCGACGACGTGAATTTCATGGAGTACACCACCTTCTGGCAGAAGATGCACCGGTCTTCATCGTAGTCTTGGAAATTGTTGTCCTGTATGTGCGATTGCACCGTTTTCCTGATCAGATTCGCAATCATCTGTCTCCTCAACACACCGTTCTTCGGTTTCATTGCCCATACCGTTTCCAAGGCCCACGTCTTGATCAGATGTACTTTAGAACAATTGCAATTTACCGAATTCGACATCTTTGATCACTTTTTTTTTCTCTCTATTGTTTTTTTATTATATACACACTGTTTTTAATTTTAGCAATTTTCGAAATTACACTCTTTGCGTTTGATTAGCTACACGAAAAAATAATGGATGTAATATGTAATTTCAATTAAGGTTTTTGAATTTCTTACCTTATTTCCTTCCGTTTCATTTATTTCGTGTACGAGGATTTCGAAATTCGCTCTGATTTATCGGATTTGTTAAATGTGACTGGTTAAAAAGTACAAAGCAAATCGAAGAAACGAAATTGGAATATCAAAAAAACAAACAAATACTGTATCAGTGTATGAATGAAAAATACATATTTTATTGCAAATTCTCAATAAGTTTTAACTTTCAACAAGTCGTATTAATTATACTATTGTATATAAATTAATTAAAAGTTTTATTTACAAAAATTTGATGAATCAAAATAAAGATAAAATTAAAATGTAGAATTATTAATACTTTATTTTATCAAAAAGTCGAAGAGTTGTTTGCAATTTAAATCAGTTAATTTTCAGGAAATATAAATTAAGAAATTGAAACAATCTAAAATATTAGTTTTTATATATATATTTTATTTATATATAACATTTTACTATAATTGTTATACGATAGTTGGCAAATGTATGTATGTGAGCATATTCAATATTTCTTATACAAAAAAAATAAGAATTATTTATAATTCAAGCTTGACGTCTTGTTAAGAATTCTTGTTACTATATACATTTTTTTTGACTTGGACATGTTAAAATAGAAAACACTTTAAAATTCCTGCAGAGCAGGGCGTTTTGTCGGTCGGTCATCATCAAAGTGTTGATGTTCATCGACCTTCAAAGAAATTTACTTCTTCTGTTTGATGAGGAGTCTTCTGATACGTTCAGCGAGGAAATCAATCGCATCTTTTTCCATCATCTTGATCCTTTCCTCCTCCGTCATATCTTCATTCTCGTGGAAACTGCTGTTTTTACTCTTGTTTGACTCAGCAACAGCATTGTCCATTCTATCATTTTCCTTGTCGATTATCTCAGCATCAGCTTTGCGCTTTCTACCAGATCTCTTATCCTTTTCCGTTTTGATTGACTCAGCATCAGCATCAGCGTTGCCCTTTGTATCAGATCTGTTATCATTTTCAGTTTCGATTAATTCAGCATCAGCTTTGCGCTTCCTACCAGATCTCTTATCCGTTTCAGTCTTGTTTGACTGAGCAACAGCATTGCCCTTCCTTCTACATGTCTTACTCTTTACTTTATTAGTCTTCCTCATTTTTCTGTTAGACTCAAAACGGACCTGAAAATTAGAAATATGAATTTGAAAATTCTCAATTGAAAAATTGTTAGTCCTTCATGTTTAGAAACTTCTTTGTTTTCATATTTCAATTTGTTTTGATTCTGTATTCAATTTTGTGTAGAGCTTCGATCTAAAAACAATTGTTAAAAGTAATGAATGAAAACCTCATTAAAATTACCCCATTTTTATAAATTATCAAGTAATTAGTAAAGATGTCTCTTTTTCTAAGAAAATGTAATGTTTTTAAGTGTTTACAATAGAATTAAAATTATCATAAACAACATTCGAGTGCAAATCATATTTTTTTTTCAGTTTGTCTCTTACTATTATTTAGAAAGTAATTTACATTTCAAAACATATATTTTTTTTCAAAATAATCTAAAAATTAATTTCCGTATTGAACTAGAAAATGGGACAGGAAAACTTACAATTTATCGCTGATGTTTCTACGTAAAAAAAATCAATTTAATTAATTGATTTTGAATTAACTAATATATCATTTTCATTTTTTTTTCTCTTATAATTAATTTCAGTTGTTATTCACCTTTACGGAGAATATCAACTGGCATGATGATCTTAGAAGTATTACAATATATTTCTATAGATATAAATTTTGAAAAATTGAAAAAAAAAATCATGAAAAGAAACTTTTAAATATTTTTTGATAAACATATCATACGAACTCGAATCGAAAAGTGTTCATCGGAATTCATACAAACATAGAATTTGCAATAAACTTATAAAAAAAATGTTTCCATTGAATTTGCCGGCTTCGATGAACAAGTTATTCTTGATATCCTCATCCATGGTGTTGTGTCCCAGGCATGGAATTCTGGATATCGTGGAATGATGTCTGATGTTGTCGTTGTGGAGTCTTTGTAGTTTGAATTAAGTAAATTCGATTGGTTTTACAATAATTTTGTTGTTCAATAGTAGGTGAGTCTTCCCAAGACTATGTTGATCGTATAAGGTTCTTCTAAGACTTAGTTATTCCTTGGATATTCTACTGAGACTTAGTTATTCGTTGTGGATTCTACTGAGACTGATCCTAAATACATAATCTACTTACGAAGTTAATTATTATTAATCAAGGTATAGGAGTTGGATTGGAAGTAAGGCTTTGTTTATATTTGATGATTAAGCGTTCCCATGGAATTCATATAGGGTAGTTTGTATACAATACGACCGGCCCGAATTCCTTACAGTTGTGTATATGAAGAAGTGCATCGATTAGGAATCTTCGAATCAATCCCTTTGCATGAGAAACTCTTTGTCACGCAACTGGCTTAAGTGTCTGGGAATTCTGACAAAAGGTCTTCGATGATTTGGTTCTTTAGGAATTCGAGGATGACTATGGCTTTCTTGTAATCAACGGCGATTTGGTCAACGAGTTCGTAGGTCAATATGATCTCGCTCTTCTCCTCATAGATGATCTCCTCATGCTCTATGATGATGCCTTGGATCTTCACCAAAGGAAATTTCATGCTCAGCGTTAAGCTGCGTCGTTTCAGCTGCTGCTGGAACTTCACTGACCTCTCCTGTGACCTTTTCATCTTCTCGATCCTGCTGGTGTATGAATCAAAAATGTATATTTTATTGCAGATTCTCAACAAGTTTTAGCGTTCAACAAGTCGAATTAATTATACAATTGTATATAAATTAATTAAAAGTTTCATTTACGTAAATTTGATTAATCAAAACAAACATAAAAGAAAAATCTTAAAAAATTGAATCTAACCATAATTAGAAGATTCATTTAGTTTGTAGACTTGTAAATAATAATTAAAATTAGTCAGAATTATGTTTTTATCAAAAAAAATCGTAGAATTATTTGCAATTTAAGTCTGTTAATTTTCAGGAAATATAAATTAAGAAATTTTATATAAGTTTAATAAGATTTTATATTTTTTTTTTATTTATATATAACAAATTCTTATAATTGTGATAAGATAGTTGACAACTGTATGTACGTGCACCCCATCAAACAATTATAAATATATTTAATATGTTGCACATATTCTATATTTTTTATACAATAAAATAAGAAATATTTATAATTAAAGCTTGATATTCTGGTAAGAATGTTACTATATAAATATTTTGTTTTTTTTGTTTTTTTTGACTTGGTGATGTTGAAATGAAAAGCACTTTAAACTTCCTGCAGAGCAGTGAGTTTTGTGCGTTTTGCCGGTCGATCATCATCGCAGCGTTGATTTTTGCGGATATGTTCAGCGATGAATTCAATCGCATCTGCTTCCATCATCTTGATGATTTCCTCGTCCGTCTTCATATCATCCTCGCTCCCATTGAAACTGCTGTTTTCCCCATTGATCGACTCAGCAGAAGCATCGTCCTCTGTACTAGATCTCTCCTCCCTTACTCTAGTAGTCTCGTTCCATTCTCTTTCAGACTGAGAGGGGGACACCTGAAAATAAGAAATATGAATTTTAAAATTCTCAATTTAAAAATTGCTAATTCTTCATGTTGTTCATAAACTTTTTTTTCATATTTCAATTTCTTTTGACTCTGTATTCAATTTTGTTTAGCGCTTCTATCAAAAACCAATTGTTAAAAGTATTCTAATATAATATTTTTATGTATTTACAGTATAGTTAAAATTATCAAGTGAAAATCAGATTTTTTACAGTTAGGCAATACTATTATTTAGAACTTAATTTACATTCCAAAATGCATAAGTTTTTCAAAATAATCTAATAATTAATTTCCCTAATGAACTAGAAAATGGGACACAAAAACTTATGATTTATCGCCGATGTTTTTTTATAATTAATTTCAGATTCACCTTTTCTGAGAATAACAACTGGCATGATGACCTTAGGAATTTAGAAAAATTGTAAAGAATTTCAGGAAAATAAACATCAATATTTTTTGATAAGTTTCGGATATGTTGAATACTTATTCGAATCAAAAAGTATTCAATGAATATTCACTTTATTCATAATATTTTATAATGATAATAATCGGAATTCATACAAGCAAACAAAAATTTGCAATAAACTTATCAAAAAATATATATATTAAAATGACCGCTTTGCGTGAATCTGAATGAATGAGTCTTTTCTTTTACATATTTACTACACTTAGTCAATAGGATCGCCCTTAATTATATTTTCCGCTTTGTTATCCGTCGCCGCATTGAAACTTCTTGCTTACTTCTTTGCAACGTTGTTGCTTAATCTCCAGGCGAGCGTCGGCAATGATTTTCCGTATCATGCGTATCTTGGGTACCCGCACCGTTTTCAGGCAGAAAGGACACTTATCGAGGCGGAAGTTCTTGTTGGTGACCCCCTGCTCTTTCAGGGCCGCGAAGATCTTTTTCTTGATGCACTCGTAAACTACACCAAAGCGACGCTCATTGCCGACGGTGAGCCTCATTCTTTCGGCACGATCGTACGCCATTTCAATGGTCTCACTCATCTCTTCACACTTGCACCGAAGCATCGATATTTTAGCCATGGTGAAGGTTCCGAGGTAAATTTTCTACTGACAAATTCAGTTTAGTTTCAGTTCAGTTTACAATTTGTTTGGAAGTTCATGAATTTTCCACCACAGCCACCACACTACTTACACTAGGTGCAGGTACTTTTTTCTGCAATTACTCAAATCACAACAATTGCAGGTCCTTTATGGACACCCAAATCTTCGGTACGGTCTGTTCCCTAATTTCCTCCTTTATTTGTTCGTAAATCGCCTCGGACGTGTCCTTTTGCACGACGGCCGTAAAGTTCCTGGAAAATTCTTCCTCTGTACTTGCAGATTTTTCTAAAATTTCGGACATCCTTTTGTTTATTTCCCGAATGGATTCTAAGGATTTCGGTTTTATAAATAACACGATCGGGTGCACCTGAGCTTTCTGCAGACGTTTTTTTGCCCCGCCGCTGACGTCGAGGATGCAGTATTTACCTTCGTCGACAACGGTTTTGACGGCAGCCAGAGAAGTTCCATAAAAGTTTTCATTGAATTTGCCGGCTTCGATGAACAAGTTATTTTTGATATCCTCGTCCATGGATTTGACGAAATGGTAGTCCACTCCGTCGATTTCGTGTCTGGGAATTTCGATAAAATGTCTTCGATGATTCGGTTCTTCAGGAATCCGAGGATGACGACGGGTCTCTTGTAATCGACGGCAATTTGGTCAACGAGTTCGTAGCTCAATATGATGTCCCTCTTCTCCTCATACATGATCTCCTCTTGCTCTATGATGATGTCTTGATTCTTCACCAAAGGAAATTTCATGCTCAGCGTTAAGCCGCGTCGTTACAGCTGCTGCTGGAACATCACTGACCTCACCCGTGACCTTTTCATCTTCTCGATCCTACTCTTATATGAATCAAAAATCTATATTTTATTGCAGATTTTCAATAAGTTTTAGCTTTCAACAAGTCGAATTAATTATACTATTGTATATAAATGAATTAAATGTTTCATTTACGTAAATTTGTTGAGTCAAAACAAAGATAAAAGAAAAATTTAAAAAAATTAAATCTAACCATAATTAGAATATTCAGTTGGTTTATTGACTTTTAAATAATAATTACAATGACTAATTTTAGTTATTAATACTGTTTTTTAATAAAAAAAATCGAAGAAATATTTGCAATTTAAATCAGTTAATTTTCAGGAACTATAAATAGGAAATTGAAACAATTTAAACTATTAGTATATTTTTTATTTATATATAATATTTTTCTGTAATTGTTGTACAATTGTTGGCAAATGTATGTATGTATGTGTACTCCATCAAACAATTATAAATATATTGAATATGCGCATTTTTTATACAATAAAATAAGAATTATTTATAATTAAAGGTTGACATCTTGTTAAGAATTTTTGTTACTATATACATTTTTTTTTGACTAGGACATGTTAAAATAGAAAACACATTAAAATAACTGCAGAGCAGTGCGTTTTCAATGAAATTTACTTCTTCTGTTTGTTCAGGAGTCTTCTGATACGTTCAGCGATGAATTCAATCGCATCTTTTTCCATCATCTTGATCCTTTCCTCTTCCGTCATATCTTCATTCTCGTTGAAACTGCTGTTTTTACTCTTGTTTGACTTAGCTATAGCTTTGCCCTTTCTACCAGGTCTCTTGAACTTTTCCGTCTCGATTATCTCAGCAACAGCATTGTCCTCTCTAGTAAATCTCTTATCCTTTTCCGTCTTGATTGATTTAGCATCAGCTTTGCGCTTTCTACCAGATCCCTTGTCCTTTTCCGTCTCGATTATCTCAGCAGCAGCATTGTCCTCTCCAGTAAATCTCTTATCCTTTTCCGTTTCGATTGACTCAGCATCAGCGTTGCCCTTTGTACCAGATCTATTATCATTTTCTGTCTCGATTATCTCAGCATCAGCTTTGCGCTTTCTACCAGAAACATCATCTTTATTCCTCCTATATCTCTTACCACCTACTTTCTTAGTCTTCCTCATTTTTCTGTTAGACTCAAAACGGACCTGAAAATTAGAAATATGAATTTAAAAGTTCCCAATTGAAAAATTGTTAATTCTTCATGTTTATAAACTTCGATCCAAAAACAATTGTTAAAAGTATTGAATTAAAACCTAATTAAAATTATTCCCCCTTGTGATAGTCGTTTTTAGAAATTATCAAGTAATTAGTAAAAATTTCTATTTTTTTCTAAGAAAATATAATATTTTTAAGTATTTACAGTAGAAAAAAAATTAAGTGAAATGTTCTTTGTTAGTTTGTCTGTTACTATTATTTAGAAAGTAATTTAAATTTCAAAACATATATTTTTTTCAAAATAATCTAATAATTAATTTCCGTAATGAACTAGAAAATGGGACATGAAAACTTACAATTTATTGCTGATGTTTCTACTTTAAAAAAATCAATTTAATTAATTGATTTTGTATTAATTAATACATAATTATTTTTTTTTGCTTATAATTAATTTCAGTTGTTATTCAGCTTTTCGGAGAATATCAAATAGCATGATGCTCTTAGAAGTATTACAATAGTAAAGTATTCTATAGATATAAATTTAGAAAAATTGAAAAAAAATTCAGGATAAGAAACTTTTCAATATTTTTTGACAAGTTTCGGATAAATATATCATGCGAACTCAATCGAAAAGTATTCATCGGAATTCACACAAACATAGAATTTGCAATAAAATTATAAAAAAAAATGATTTCATTGAATTTGCCGGCTTTGATGAGCAAGTTATTCTTGATGCCCTCGTCCATGGTGTTGTGTCCCAATTTACTTCTGTTTCTCAAGGTGTTTCCCGATACGTTCAGCGAGGAATTCAATCGCATCTTTTTTTGCTATCATCTTGATCCTTTCCTCCTCCGTCATGACTTCATTCTCGTGGAAACTGCTGTTTTTACTCTTGTTTGACTCAGCAACAGCATTGTTCATTCTATCATTTTCCTTGTCGATTATCTCAGCATCAGCTTTGCGCTTTCTACCAGATCTCTTATGCTCTTTCCATCTTGATTAACTCAGCAACAGCATTGTCATTTCTACTAGATCTCTTACCTCCTACTTTAATAGTCTTCCTCATTTTTCAGTTAGACTCAAAACGGACCTGAAAATTAGAAATATGAATTTAAAAATTCTTAGTGAAACTTTAACTTTACTCTAAGATACGAAAGGTATTTAAACATACTTTGAAGTGCAGGTACTTGGGTCTCGTTTCTGAGAATTGGGGGTTCTGCAACAGCATATAGAGTGAAAGCCAAGTGAAACCCTTAATACCTCTTCCACCGTTAATAATGTATCTTTGTATCATCATCGAAGTGTTGATGTTCATCGACCTTCAGTGAAATTTACTTCTTCTGCTTGTCAAGGAGTTTTCCGATACGTTCAGCGAGGAATTCAATCGCATCTTTTTTCATCATCTTGATCCTTTCCTCCTCCGTCATATCTTCATTCTCGTAGAAACTGCTGTTTTTACTCTTGTTTGACTCAGCAACAGCATTGTCCATTCTATCATTTTCCTTGTCGATTATCTCAGCATCAGCTTTGCGCTTTCTACCAGATCTCTTATCCGTTTCAGTCTTGTTTGACTGAGCAACAGCATTGCCCTTCATCTACATATCTTACCCTTTACTTTATTAGTCTTCCTCATTTTTCTGTTAGACTCAAAACGGACCTGAAAATTAGAAATATGAATTTAAAAATTCTCAATTGAAAAATTATTAATGTTTCTTCATGTTTATAAACCTTTTTTTTTATTTGTTTTGTTTTGTTTCTGTATTCAATTTTGTGTAGAGCTTAGATTCAAAAACAATTGTTAAAAGTTTTGAACTAAAGCCTCATTAAAATTGTGATAGTCGTTTTTAGAAATTATCAAATAATTAGTAAAAATGTCTGTTAAAATAATCAAAAATTATCAAGTGAAAATCATATTTTTTCAGTTATGCCATACTATCATTTAGAACTTAATTTACATTTCAAAATGTATAATTTTTTCAAAATAATCTAATATTTAATTTCCCTAATGAACTAGAAAATGGAATTGAAAAACTTATGATTTATCGCTCATGTGTTTATTGTAAAAAAATCTTGATATTGTTTTTTTTTCATTTTTTTTCTTAATGATTAATTTCAGTTGTTATTCACCTTTTCTGAGAATAACAACTGGCATGATGACCTTAGTATTACAATATATTTCTATAGGTATTCATTTGGAATTTAGAAAACTTGTAAACAATTTCAGGAAAAGAAACATATCAATATTTCTTGATAAGTTTCGGGTATGTTTAATACGAACTAGAATCGAAAAGTATTCAATCAATATTCACTTTATTTATAATATTAACAAATGATAAAATATTTATTTGGAAGTTCTAGAATTTGCCACCACAGTCACTACACTACTTATACTAGGTACAGGTACTTTTTTTCTACAATTACTGGAATCACTACAATTGAAGGTCCTTTATGGACACCCAAATCTTCGGTACGGTCTGTTCCCTAATTTCCTTCTTTATTTGTTCGTAAATGGCCTCGGGCGTGTCCTCTTGCACGACGGCCGTAAAGTACCTGGAGAATTCTTCCTCTGTACTTGCAGATTTTTCTAAAATTTTCAACGCTTCGCTTTCGGACGTCCTTTTGTTTATTTCCCGAATGGATTCTAAGGATTTCGGTTTTACAAATAACACGATCGGGTGCATCTGAGCTTTCTGCAGACGTTTTATTGCCCCGCCGCTGACGTCGAGGATGCAGTATTTACCTTCGTTGACAACGGCTTTGACGGCAGCCAGAGAAGTTCCGTAAAAGTTTTCATTGAATTTGCCGGCTTCGATGAACAAGTTATTTTTGATATCCTCGTCCATGGATTCGACGAAATGATAGTCCAGTCCGTCGATTTCGTTTGGACGTTTCCGACGGGTCGTATGAGGGACGCAACTGGCGTAAGTGTCTGGGAGTTCCGATAAAAGGTCTTCGATGATTCGGTTCTTCAGGAATCCGAGGATGACTATAGGTCTCTTGTAATCGACGGCGATTTGGTCAACGAGTTCGTAGGTCAATATGATCTCGCTCTTCTCCTCATAGACGATCTCCTCTTGCTCTATGATGATGTCTTGGTTCTTCACGAAAGGAAATTTCGTGCTCAGCGTTAAGCTGCGTCGTTTCAGCTGCTGCTGGAATTTCACTGACCTCTCCCGCGACCTTTTCTTCTTCTCCATCCTGCTCTTCGAAGGTATGATCCCCACGTCTTCGTCCTCGTCCATCATCTTCGCCTGCCACCAATCCTCGTCACTAGCGTTGATCACGTATAGAATATCACCACTTTTAAAGCCTAAACCTCGTCCCGGTGAATCGTTATCCTTGAAAGGGTTGTAACAGAACAGAGCGCGTACATAAAACGATTTCTTCTCGCACGTCCTGATCATCGTCCCGAACACTTTCTCCTTGTACGCCTTCATCTTTGATTCGAAACATTTGTACTCTTCACGGTTATACAGAACTTGCAACGTGACACCGTTGTTCGGTCCTTTGAGTCCACGGACGGCGTCGTCGTGGCTCGCGTTTCTCATGCATACTCCATCCACGCTGATCAATTGATCGCCTTTTTGCAATTCTCCGCAAACGTGCGCTGGTCCACCTGGTGCTATGAAGGATATAAAGATCTTCTCGCCACCTTCTCCGCCGATGATGTTAAATCCAAGGCCATTTGGGCCCTTCGTCAGGAATATCGTCCGCACGTTATCCATGTTACTGTCTTAGTGAAACTTAAACTTTACTCTAAGATACGAAAGGTATTTAAAAATCTTTTACAGTGGGAACGGCAGGTACTTGGGTCTCGTTTCTGAGAAATGCGGTTTCCGCAACAGCAGATAATGTGAAAGCCAAGTGAAACGCATAATACCTCTTCCACCCTTAGGAATGTATCTTTTTGTAAAATCTTGCCTGTGGACACCTCCCACGCAAATTCCTGAACAGGTAGAAAAAAAATACACTTTAGTTTTAATGTTTAACTTATTATTTACAGTTTTGAATACACATATTTTGATTGATATATAAATAAATATGTAACTTAAATCAGTTATCTCAAAAAAAAAACTGAATAAAACAAGTGCAATTCTTTTATTAATTAATATTACGTAACGAAAAAATTGGGAATTTTAAAATAATTATAGGTATTGTAGAATATATACAAAGTTTTATAATAATATTTCAATTATTTACAAAAAAAATAGTTAAATAATTTATCATAAAAATATATGAATTTTTACAATAATTTTATGTAATTTTTGTCTTTTAGTAATTAAATAACTGATTAAATATTACAAATTTGATAGCTTAGTATTAATGAGGGGAAATGCTTAATGGTTAATGCTTATTATCAATGAAGGAATAATGTTATAAAACTAGAAGTTAAATTATTTGAAAGGCCAGAATTTCTTCTAAAATTTAAAATTTTTAAGATCTGAATAATGTAATTAGTAATTAACAAAAATTCGTAAATAATAAAACTACGTAAATAATAATAACTAAGAAAAAAATTGAATTAATGTAAAGATAACTTAATAATACAAATATTTGAAATATAATCATATTTATTACAACAAAAATTACAAAATAAAACTCAAAGGAATAAAAATGAAGAAATGAAGCAGCAAAGCTCGAAATATATTAAAACGTTGTATTAAATTAAAAGAAAAACAATGTAATTACATAATAAATATTTAACTTTAACATTTCTCTTAACACATATCTTATCAATAAATTAAAAAATGTCTTAATTTTTGAATTGATAAAATAAATGCATCTAACTATGTAATTTTACGCTTTCTAGGAATGTTAATTATGAAATCATAATTGTATCTTTTTATTTATATATTTTAAAATTAGTTTTTTTTACTAATTACATTTTTCTCAATTTTTGTTTCAGGTGAGTGACTTTTCATTGAAGAATTTAAAAAAAAAACGCCATTAATCAAAGTAAGTTTAACAATTTGCATTTCTATCTATGAAGTATATGTGTTTATTAATTAATTAATTACATTGTTCTAGAAAATGGCTATTGAACTACAAATTATTTTGTTCAAGTTGCAATTGTATAATGTATAGCCAAGGGCACAAAAACCTTTAATCAATAGCCCTTTGCTTTATAATTCTTTTTGTTTTATATTGTATTTGTTATTAGTTTGCAGTTAATGTTCCCATCTCTCATATTATACAATTTCAACTTTAGTTCAAATTTCAATATAAGTATGGTCATCATCATCAAATATAGGTTTTAAATGCAATTTTTACAAATTTCATGAACACATGTCCTTCATTAATTCATTCATTACGTATACAATTAATAAATAAATCAAAAGTATAATTAAAGCACATAATTACACGAATATATGTAAATTAAATCACATGATTATTCGAATATATCGATGTTAATCTACATAAAAAAAAACAGAGTGTTTGCCACCTGCCGCATTCGAATTAATTTAGTCTTCTGGATTAGATTCTAGTCTATGCTTTGAAGTATGTTATATACCTAGATTTATTTTAATTTATGTTCATCCAATTTGCCCAAGGCACGAAGCGCGACGTTTTGCTATTCATGATTTGCAAATTTTAGTGCAGACTTAAACATTCGAGGATTTCTTTTTCCTTCTTCTTCTTCTGGGCAGGGCTCAGCCTATTTGCATAACCTTTTCGATTGTTCGGTTACTTTGTCTAATGACCGAAGGAATTTCTATTTGCATACGATTTTACGCCTTACTCCAGTTTTCCACTTCCATCTGTAATGTGTAAAAACATATGTTACTAAAATGAATTATATATAACAAATTATTAAGTATAATACACACAATTAGAATTTAGAATTTTTAACTTCAATTTAGTTATTTCGTTTCTTACTTAATAATGATAACATTTATTGCAACAAGAATTACAAAAAAATAAATTCAATACAACAACACAATATTGCTGCAAAGGGCTGTTGACCATAGGTCTTTTTGCCCTGATTTTTTTCTTTTATCAATTTTTTTGGTCAATGATGAATATAATAATTATATAAATTAATTCAAAGATTATTGACAATTCTTCTAATTGCATTATTGTTCTTGATATCCTTATTAGTTTAATTATTATTTAAGTGAAAAATTTGGTAAAATATTTTTTTTTTAGAAAAATTGATTCAAAGATTATTGATAATTCTTCTAATTGCATTATTATTCATGATACCCTTATTAGTTTAATTATTATTTAAGTGAAAAATTAGGTAAAATATATTTTTTTTTAGAAAAATTGATTCAAAGATTATTGATAATTCTTCTAATTGCATTATTATTCTTGATATCCTTATTAGTTTAATTATTATTTAAGTGAAAAAATAGGTAAAATCCTACATTGTTGTATTACATTTAACATAGACTTTACAACATACAGTAGTTTTATCATTGCTTGTTGCACAAATTGCATCGTTTATGAATGTCTCTAAGGAAAGTGTGAAAAAAAAAATCCTGAAACCGGTAAAAATTTCGGTTCACTTTTACTCTCTTCGATCGATTGCAATTCCCGTCTTACAATTGGATCGTTCATTATTATTGGTGGGTAATGGAATGAGCATATTACGATTTCCTAACCGAATACACAGAAAATGGTGATCGTAAATAAGAAAGCGCGCCGCGCACTGCGAATTTGCGTTTCCTGCATGCCATTTTTTTGCACTCACCGTCTTCTCTGATAGATCTTCATCGTAAAACAGCATTTATAAACAATAAATCTTAATGGAAATAATGTATTTTTCCTGTTCGTTTTCTCTTATGGCGTTTGAGCCATTAGTATTATTAATATGTGTGTATAGATTTTATATAGTTATTGAATTTTCACGGAAATTATTAAAGATTGAATTGATGTGAGAGATGCTTATGAAACTGGGATAGTTGGAGAATGTAAAGCATATTAATTTATTCCTGTGACTTTAGACGTTTGGCTGTAATTAGCTGTCAAAGTGGAAGAAATGAAAAATTAACTGTCTATAAAAGCAGTGTCTTCACATTTTGGCGAATTTCTCGATAACTATAATAGATAGAGTTGATCTGAAAGATGTTTCTGAAACTAGGATAATTGGGGAATGCAACACATATTCACTTATTGCTGTATCTAGAGCCGTTTGGCTGTAATTCACTGTCAAACTTGAAGAAATGAAAAATTAACAGGCGAAAAAGCAATGTCTTCAAATTTTAGCGATTTTTTCGAAAACCATGATTCCTGTGTGTAGAGCCGTTTGGCTGTAATTAGCTGTCCAAATTTGAAGAAATGAAAAATTAACAGGCAAAAAGGAGTGTCTTTACATTTTAGCGATTTTCTCGAATACTATAATAGATAGAATGGACCCG
>JAFMTC010001753.1:130247-145890 GCA_018845635.1 Nicrophorus orbicollis | reverse complement strand
TGTAATTCGCTGTCAAAGTTGAAGAAATGAAAAATTAACAGGCGAAAAAGCAATGTCTTCACATTTTAGCGATTTTCTCGAAGACTATAATAGATAGAGCTGATCTGAAAGATTCTTATGAAACTAGGATAGTTGGGGAATGTTACGCATATTAATATATAGGAGCGCTTTGAGCTGTTTGCCTAAAATTCACTGTCAAATATGGGTGAAAAGTTGTATATTTATATGGAACAGATGTCACTGTAAAAAAACATTGACGTTGACACATAAATGTCAAGAAACACAAAAAGTCTTGAAAAAAAAACACTCGATTATCAATCAGTCATACTAACACAAACTACAATAAATTTGCTGTATCCTCGTGCTTTGTTCTGAACAATTCACAAAATAAAAAAAGGATAATTTATGAACTTCGTAACGAATTGCACTTCTTTCACATTTTTTCAGTTCGAAAACCTGTCACGAGATGATTTGTGATTGTAAAAGTTGCTCGCACATTTTTTTTTGTTTCCGTCTGCTCGAGTAATCCTTAAAAGGATAACCGGCATTTCTCATTTCCATTCTCAGAATCTGCTCACTTTCGCCCCGACGGAACCGTTTAAATCACCCAATGGACAATATGATTAATAAATCTTTCCGCGCCGACAGCAAGAAAATGACATGGAAACTGTTTTTCTTTTAAAATAGATAATTAAGCCTCAAACGGTGGCGATTAACAGTGGATGAATTATGATGAGATTATCCGAACGGAGGTCTTCCCGTATAATCAATTAAGCTCGGATCGAAAGTTTTTAATTGTTCCCGATTTGGATCTTCCGGTTAGTCACTTTGTATCTGTTAATCTGCTGTCTGTAGGTGTGCATTTCTAACAAACGATGTTTGTGTGTTTGTACTTCGGAAACGTGCAATTTGCCTCGCCTGAAAGTGGCGAACGAAATGGTCTCAGAAACTATGTAATTTTTGCCGATTTGCATGTGCACGAACTCTTTTAATCGTGCAACAACAACAACAATGACGACAACGGTAACAGAAGAAGAAACAACAACAACTGAACAACGGAGGCAGTGAAAGTTTAGCGAACGGTTAAAAATGTGCGTTTAAATCTTCGTTGTTGTTGCTGTTTTTTCTTTTCCTTCTTCATCTTCTCTTGAGAGCTCATTTCCTGTCCGATTTATTCTTGCAGATTCACGACTTCAATTTCGTACGAGCAGTATAGGAAATGCAATTCGCAATTTGCTGGTACAGAAACGTTCGTTTAGGGTTTCAACATCATAACCCAAATACTTTGACCCAAAGACATCATTACTTTACAATATCTATTCAATCTATGAAATCTCAGCTTTTGTTCCAAAATGTTATGCATACATTTCATACAATTATGTAACAAAATTGTGTAAATTTCGAGTGTTTTGAGAACTTTGCAATTATAATACGTTTTTTTATGATATTTTAAGTAAAATAATTTCAACTACAAGACAATTTCAGAGAAACCATTGAAACCAATTGAAACGTTTCTAAATATTAATGAATATTTTGATATATTTGGTCAATAATTCAATAAAAACAACAAATCTAAAGTACATGAAAAAAATGCAACATAATAACATCCAAAGGATGAAAAAATATAAGAGATTTTAACATTTTTATATTGATATTTGCACGTTTCAAATATAAGGAAACAACTGAAAATGAAATAAAAGTAAAAAAAATGTATGTAATTGAAAATAATGCTTCTTAATATTAATTATTTTAAACAAAAAATTTCAATTTATAGACAAATTTATTCAAATTAATTTATATATTCGAAATAAACTGAAAATATGAAACTCTATTAGTTTTTTTCTGCAAATTATACAGATTTAATAATTAATAGAAAAAATTAATTAAAATTTTGTTAAAATTAATTTATATATTCGAAATATTTGACTGAAAATCTCAAATCTTGATTTTTCTTCAAATTTTATATAATAATAATAACATTTATTGCAACAAAAACTGCAAGAAAAAACTTAATATAATAGAAATGCAATGCTATTTCTGCAAAGGGCTATAGACTATAAGTTTTTAAACACTTTAAGTTTAACATTTTTCACATTAATCTAAGATATTTTTATAAAAATGTTGTTCAAAAATACCATTCAAATACTATACTAAAATGATAATGTATGTAAATATAATTAGCGAAATGTTAATTATTCTTAAAATTTTATATTTTACACAGACTTTTCTTGAAAAAATTGTTAAAAAAAGTTTTATTAATTCACATTTTCCAGTGATTTATTTCTTTACAATCTGAAAATGTTTGTGAATATATTGATTAAATCTTAATTATTCTTTCATTTTTTCCTGCAAATGAGAGTTTGCAGTGAAAATTGACGAAAATTTCGATGAAAATTAATCCAATTTTCTTGGAAAAAAAATGTGTAAGGTTCAACATCAACTACAATACGATCCGCAGATATAACAAAATTTTCAGGTAAAAAAGTCTTTTTCATGACAACAGAAAACTTTAGAAAGGTAACTCCAACGCCTTTCTACAAGAAATATCATTAATAATACAAAGAAACCAATGTATCCCCAATTTACCTGTTGTTTTGACACAAAATTTGTAAGAAAATAACTTAAAAGGTGTTCTTGTTTCGTCAAACATCATTGTAACAGCTTTAAGATATCGTATTTTCTACAAAGTGCTATTTAAAGTGACAATTTCTAAAACTTTTATTGTAATTTGCTGTTTCTAGACAAAGTTTTATTAATTTTATTCAAGTATATTTATTTATCATTTAGAAGTAAATAATGTGTATGGATAAGTTTTTCATAACATCTGGCTATTGACCACAGTTAACTAATACATCGATACCTCGCTTTACGGCCTAGATACGTTCAACGAAACTTGGCCGCAAAGCGAAAAGCCGTATATGGAATCAATTATTGCGCTTGCACATGTAGATATATCGACATGCCGTAAATCGAAACCGTGCCTTAATTGAAGAGGGCCGTTATAGCGAAATGCCGTATAAAGAGCAGCCGTATAGCGAGGTATTAATAGCTGTTTCCATATAACTTTATTCATTTTATTCAAGTATATTTATGTATTATTTAGAAATAAATAATGTATGTGGATAATATTTGCATAACATCTGGCTATTGACCACAATTAACTATTCTTTAATAAAGAAGACAAACAATAAATTTTGTAAATTGTTTTTGTCTCAAATTAGTTTAACTAAAACAACAACAATATTTCAAATGAATAATTTTGCCCAATAAACTTAACGTTAAGTTCTATCTTTACAGCTGTCTGAAACTGAACTATTAATAATCAATTAATTAAGTCTTATATCGGCAATAATTGCCGCATAATTTCCGCTCAGGCAAGCATATTATAATACGGATGCCTATTTTTCAAATGCATAACCAATACTTCTTGCACAACACAACGCAATGTGACTTAATGCATTTGCTTCGTATCTTTCTACATGCAAGTTGCAAAAATACCGAAAGCGTTTACGTAATTTATAGCAATAATATAAAGAATAGATAAATGTACCTCTAAATGGCTTCGATTTACGCAAGACCCGGACAATTAATCCAGTTTGTTTTGTGTTGTGTGTCGTTGTTCGAACAACGATTTGCTGCATGCAAATCCGATATATCTTTCAGTCCCTCTCTCCCATTAATAATTATGCTATTACAAATATTGGAACAATCCGGAGCCCCGGGGGAATCCGCCGCGCACCGCCGGAGATAATGCAAAGCGATTAATGCCGTAACGATCGCAATTCGATATGCAAATCTCTTGATATGTAAAACTCTATTACGTTAACGTTTTGTTACCTTTTTTGTATGTAACTCTTAGTTTATTACTTCTGCTCTAAATATTAATAACTATTTTATTAAATGTATAATACTTTGTAAAGTTTTTTTATTTTGTTTATTAAGTTGAGAAAGTGATGTAATGGAAGTCATATTACATATACACTCGGTCCTCTTTTTATGCCTACTATTTTTATGCGGTTTTGAAGTTATTCGGTTTTTATTCCAAGAAGCATTTTTTTAAAAATAACTATTTTAGGCCATTTTGACACGTTAAAATCCAAAGAAACTAACCAAACGTCGACGGTTTTAGCTGAAATAATTTCTTTAGCACCTGAAATTGGTGGGGAAGGTTTTGAAACATATACCCAAAACGATTTAAACGAATTACTAGAGGATAGTGTCATGAATGACAATGATATCATTGGTATAACTCTTGATACCGTTGAAGAACAAGAAAACGAAAATGAATCGGAAGAAGATAAAACTCCAGTCACACTCACTGCAAGTGTAATTCGAGAAGGTCTTCAACTTTCCTGTAAATTGGCAAACCATTTCTTCGAAAAAGATGATAATTCTGAACGAGCATTCAAGTTCCAACGAATTGCATTTCTGGATATCAGGAATTGTACAAAAAATAGCAAAGCCATCGCAAAGTTTGTTTAATCACTGATTATATTGCCAAAGGGAAGAAATCAACATGCGAAGTTGAGACTAATTTTACTTGTGAAGAATCATTAGATCTGATATGCTGACCATCTCTTCTAGTGATGAAACTGATTTCGAACCAGTTCGCAAATTATGCCCAACATTCTCATATAACGATGATAATTCTAAAGAAAAAAAATGTGAAGAAAGATCAACTTGCATGAAAATTTTCCGTATTTTTTTGTAAAATTTTTCCGTATAAATTTAGAAGGAATATGTTAAGATTATATTTTTCTGAAATTTAATAAACTAGTCTATGATTCTTAACGTTTTCATAAAATTATGAATAAACATTTCAGAAAGAATATATAGTAAGAGTAATTATTTTTCTGAAACTTAATAAACCCTTTTTATGCGATTTTCGGTATATTGTAACTCATGGATTTAGTTTTATGCGGGTTTAACAAATTATGGAACGTATCCTTCATTTTTATACGTGTGTCTAGTCCTTTTTTGTGAGATTTATTTTTATGCGTTTTCCTGTGGAACGTATCTACCGCATAAAAAGAGAACCAAGACAATACCTTGCACAGAGCGGTTTCGATTAGTACGGATTCATTAAAGTCCGGATTGAAAATGTTAACATAAGCACAATAAAATCTGTAAAATTAGTACAGTTCAAACAGTTGAACTATTCTGTACTTATAGAATCCGCACTATTCGAGGTATTTCTGTAAATTAATTTCGCAAATGTTGTATAATCTAAAAACATGTAAATTGTGTAATTACAATAATAATAAGTAATAAAACATGTTCTTATTTCCTTATACAAATTATTGATAGAAAGCAAGTAAATAAATGCAGAGCATGTATATTTCTATAATTCCTACACGATGTTACTAACACAGCTTCGGGCGTCAAATGTTTAAACCCGATTCCGATTACAAAAAACCGAAATCCCGCAAAGAGAATCAATCCAATAAAACGCCAGCCGTCGGGCTAATTGAACCATTTTACGCGTTTCCAATGAATCGAAACATCGAAATGGAATGGGGGAAAACGGTAAGAAAAAGGAAGTTTCCTTTACGATGGAATTCGCATCTGTTGTTAAAGTAAAACGAAAAAGAGAGAAAGAAAAAACAAAAACGATCAGCATTGAATTGCTGAAAATTGCTCATTTCTCTTCTCGAAAACGGAGTTGAGAAATGAGAGAGCCAGAAGCAATAACGATGATAGTTTATTTCGAGTTTCTAGCAATGGGTGCCGTTTCTCGAATGCAACGGAAAAAGAAAACCGTTGAAAACGCGGGATACCGTTACCAAAAAATTCATAATTGTTCAATTTATTATCGTGATCGACCCACGTTTCTTTTGGGATCGATACATTTCGTTACGAAACATTCCTGTTTCTTCCTTTTCGTTCTGTGACCCACCCACAAGGACTTTGCAGATGAGAAGTGGTCAAATGGAAACCGCATTAAGCTGAGCGTAAATAATTGAACGGAATTCAACGTACTCTGATTTCAATCAAGAAGTAATAATAGAAGACGAGCACTTCCTTATACTGCTGATTGAATGCACCTTACCATTAATTATATATAGAAGTATCACCCTACACAACTTCTTATATGTAATACCTAATACTTTGACACAATAATGCATCATTTTCTAATCAACTTGTTAAATAATTTAACAGAAACTTAACACGAAAAAATTGATTAATATTAATTAATTTTCACTTCAACTTTCGATCAAATACTCACTTATTATTAGAAAATGCCTCGTATAGTGCGGCTTCGATCAATATATAATACCTTATACTTTGGCACAATAAAGCAATAATTTGTTAATCAACTTGTTAAACACTTTAACAGAAACTTACACGAAAAAATTGATTAATATTAATTAATTTTCACTTCAACTTTCGATAAAATAGTCACTTATTATTAGGAAATGCCTCGTATAGTGCGGCTTCGATCAATCCGCATTAAATACATAGATAATTTCAAATATTAATACACAAAAAATTAAATAATTAAATTTTTACTGTTGGAAGTTTCAAAATTATCATTTATGTATACCAATTAATTAAGTTTTTATATATCAATTAGAATGTAATGTAAATTACTTATTGAAGTACTTATTATATTAAATAATCTTGATTTTCTAACACAAACTTGAAATTTCTGTGAATTTTTTAACAAAAGATTAATTAACTGTGAATGCAAACAATCTTTAAACTATTATACTAATAGATAAGTTATTGAAGATTTTAAAGGTATGACAAAATATTTGATTATAATTAATATAAGATATGATTAGATATTTCAGATCAAGTCTTTCTATTATAGAGAAAATCTCAAAAATATGAAGACTTTGCTATTAATTTTTCAATTCTTCAAATTTGACAGCGAATTACATCCAAACGGTTCAAGATACAACAATAAATTAATATGTGTTACATTCCCTAACAAATCAAGATTCATAAGCATCTTTCGAATCAGTTCTGTCTATTATAGTAATAGAGAGAAAATCGCAAAAATATCAAGACATTGCTGTTAATTTTTCAAAACTTCAACTTTGACAGCGAATTACATCCAAACGGTTCAAGACACGGCAATAAATTAATATGTGTTACATTCCCCAACTATCCAAGATTCATAAGCATCTTTCAGGTCAGTTCTGTCTAATATAGTTAAAGAGAAAATCGCAAAAATATGAAGACATTGCTGTTAATTTTTCAATTCTTCAACTTTGACAGAGAATTACATCCAAACGGTTTAAGACACGGCAATAAATTAATATGTGTTACATTCCCCAACTATCCAAGATTCATAATCATATTTCGGATCAGTTCTGCCTATTATAGTTATAGAGAAAATCGCAAAAATATCAAGACATTGCTGTTAATTTTTCAATACTTCAACTTTGACAGCGAATTACATCCAAACGGTTCATGATACAGTAATAAATTAATATGCATTATATTCCCCAACTATCCAAGATTCATAAGCATCTTTCGGATCAGTTCTGTCTATTACAGTTGTAGAGAAAATCGCAAAAATATGAAGACATTGCTATTAATTTTTCAATTCTTCAACTTTGACAGCGAATTACATCCAAACGGTTCAAGACACAGCAATAAATTAATTTGCATTACATTCCCCAACTATCCAAGATTCATTAACATCTTCCTAGTCAAGTATATCTATTATAGTTTTCGATAAAATCGCTAAAATGTGAAGACACTAATTTTAATTTTTCATTTCTTAAATTTTGACAGCTAATTGCAGCTAAACGACTCAAGAATTAATTGATATGCGTTACATTCCCCAACAATCCAAATTTCATATGCATCTTTTAGATCCATTGCATGTTTTATAGTTTTGGAGAAAACCTTAGATTCAAAAATTATATAAAGAAAAAAAAATGTGCGTTTTATTATAGGCAACTTCTTTTACTTGAGAGTTTTAAGTTTCAGTAATATAAACTGCTTATATCTTCGTAAAAAAAAGTCGTATTCGTTACGTAACAATTATTATATATATTTTTTTTGAGAATTACATGCAAATTCTATTAAATTGATTGATGATAGTTTTTTTTAGAGTCAAAGAAAATAAATCCTAAATTTCAACAAATATCTTATTCTTCTAGTAATTACTGGAAATTGATGAAAAATATAAACGAATATTATATAGTTTTCTTATATCTATTATTGCCTTTAAGTTAATTTAATTAAAAAGAAGTAATTAAGAAAATGTATTATTAATTATATATACACAAAGATAATATTATTTCCTAAACATGAATACGTGAATAACTAAATATAATTTCCTATAGGTGAAATATTATTGTTTATTTCAGGAAATATATTTTTTTACAGGTTTTTCTGCACTTTTTTTTTAATTACAAGTAGATTTCTACGACAAAGATGGAAGAATGTTGCCCTTTGGCCAGGGTGGACGAATTTGGCCAAAGTAACCCCTGCTTGTCGTAGAAGGCGACCAAAAGGGGATGTATTTACAATATTTTTATTGATTGTTTCTTCGTAGAAAATATGAAATGTGTAGTCAATTTTGCACACCATCATCACGTTATTTACACACCTCAAGGCATTGCTTTCAGAATGCACCTTTATATTGTCCAATTTATCCACTTACGTAGGCATTCTAATCCAAGTAATGACACGTACAGCAACGTTACATCACATCTGTATCTTCATGTATTTTACGTTGTCTTAGCACGTTTCAAGTGCTCATCCACTTCAATCAACCTCATTATTATGTAAGTCCGCACTTCATATAAAATCTTCATTGTAATAACACACACACACACATTTTTGAAAGTAAATTCTTTATAGAAAAAAAAAATACATATTTTACTAAACTCATTTTAATAAATTGATTTTTACTATTAACAAATTTGAAAATAAGAAATACATAAAAGAATTACAATTTTAAAAGCTCTCTAATTTAATTATTACATATGTTTATTGAAACAACTCTTATATTTATAAGTAAAATAATAATTAAATGCAAAATCGAACTGAATTATTTACAATATTATTTTAAACAAATGAAAATAGTAATTTATGAACAATTGCAATTCTTAATTTTGTATTTTATGTAAGTTTTAGTAGTGATTATATATGTTTTATAATCCTTTATTTAGGATTGTAGGAAAATTTGGTAAAATAATTAATAGAATATTAACAGTTGCAATCAGAGAAATTTGTAATAATAAAAATTTGAAAGTCAATCAATCAGTGATGAAACCATTAATGAACTAATTGTTAAGCCTCCTCCAATTCTCGTTACCCAGATTCATCACTAAACGAAGAACAACAAAAAAACGTACATAAAATTGGTGTTGAAATCACTGTGCAACTTGCATTCACTTCTCACCTAGAGAACTAAAACCTATAATAAATAGATAAATAAAAATGAAGTAGAGACACGCACATAGGATAAAACTCGGAGAAACAGAAATCAATTTTGATTTATTGAACGATTCAATAAAAACAAACAAGAACACGATTTAATGATAAATAGAAACGCATCAATCAATTGCTTCTAATTAACGATTTGCTTTTATTGCGAACGTTACAAATGGGCGGAAACGCCCGCAGCTTTGGATATTTAACAGTGCGTTAAGTAATTAGGTTTTAGCATGCAAAAAGATAAGTTATTGTTAAATTTTAGCGCAAAAATAACGATGATGATTTTGTTTGTAAAATTGTGTTTGTTTGCTTTTTTTTCGGGTGGGAAAGTAATCTTTCCATTTCACTAGTCGCAATTAAGGTGGACGATTTGCAGATATTTTTGCAAACCTGTGCCCCTTTCACATCGCAGCGGGTGAAGACCAAAAGAAATGAATGAAGTTATAATAAGTTGTACTAAATACTAAGTCCTTTAATTGCACTTTCAAAAACATTCACCGTGACTTTTTGGGGCTGCTCTTTCATTCTTCTTCCTCCTTCGTTCTTGTTCTTTCAAAATGAACACACACACACCTAGGATTGTGGATAGATGGATTATCTCATTAGTTATTCCGAGTCCGAATGGGGTTTTCTTTACGGACAATTGAACATGCCGTTTATCTTATTTAGCCGGATTCAATTCGCAGTAAATAGTTTGCGGTGCCTATCGGCCGTATGATTCATTTGGACGTGGAATGGAATGATGGAGATTATTACTGAAAAGATTCCGTTTTCCCGTTCGATGCTGGTTTGTTAAACGGTTCTTAATGAATTGATGAAGAAATCGGTACGTGTGGTTGGTCTTATTCAGGAGTGGAAGATGTGTGTGACATTCCTTTCGATTTCTAAATTGATTTCAATTGCTAAATTCTTCTCTATTTGTAACACATACATTGTATTCACAAATGTAATTAGACTTTGAAATACTTTTTCATACTGTGCAAAGTTTCATTCAAAATTCGTCATTTAAAACCAACTGATTTCAATAGATTCTTGCCAAATTTTTCTTTATTTTCTAAAATTACCATGAATTCACAAATGTAATTAGACTTTTAAATACTTTTTATTACTGTGCAAAGTTTCATTAATAAATTCGTTATTTAAAACCAATTGTTTCAATTGATTCTTTCTAAATTCTTCCATGTATCTTAACCATGATTTGACATATTTTATGATAATTATAAACTATCATACATAAATTTATTATTTCGTACCCAATTTTTGCAACTTTCATTCATAAATCATTTAAAACTTATATTTACTTAATTGTATTTAGTTCATTCAATATTCATTCAATTCAATTAATTTTTAGATTTTTTTCCTTATATTTTTTTTTGTATTATTACAACTTTTATTCTTAAATTGATCATTTAGAACCTAAATTGTATGTAATTCTATTTTAAAACAATTACTCTATTTTTTATAGATTTTATAATATTAATTCATAAATTCTTGATTTAAAGCTTAATTAAACCTATTAATTCTATAAAATCAAGTGATTTTTTTTAAATTCAATATTTAAAGCATAATTCTTTCCATTAAATTTAAGAAATGATTGGAAATTTAATTCAAATGGAAATCATAATTTTGATCGTGTTATATTCGTGTAAACGTAATTGAAATCGTGCAAAATGAGTATTCGTTATATATGATGAATTGTATTGAAATCGTGCAAAACGAAATGATTTTGTTAACATTATAAATAAAATCTTTAGTTTATTCAATTTTCGTTTCAAATATTTGGATATAATTTATGATTTAAAATTATATTTTAAAGAGATTTCTTCAAAATATTGAAAGTAAATCATACATAATTGTAATAAATTAAAAACGATATAAGTTTAAAAAAATATATAAAACTTTTTTGAACTAATTAACATTAAATACAGATTTGTTAAATATTTACAATAAAATACAGACAAAAAATATTAAACGTAATGTTTTTAATTTAGGTTTATAGTTGTAATACTATTTATACGAAAAGTTACGTAAATATTATAAAATACAACAAAATGTAGTATGGATTATTAATTTTTTATTTATAAAACGATTGTTATATAATAATGCTGATGCATCATTTCTTGAACTTTTTACGAGGTTATTGGATTCTGAATGTCAACTACTTTTCTCTATTATTATTATTGATTCGTGTAATATCAAAATTTCCAAATCTTTTTATACGTTTGAAATGTCAAAACAAGACTAACTCATTTATATAAAAAAACAATACGACGTTAATAGATTTTCTATTACATAATTTGGATCATTTAATATCCAAATATAAAAATAAATTATATAATTATTAATTGTTTCAAATACAGTTTTTTTTTTCGTTAAAAATCATTTATTTTCACAATACTTTATTTGAAGATTCTAATCGTTTTGTGGGATAAAGTCTGTAAATTTTGGATGAAGCTTAATATTTGTGTCTGAAAGTAGGAACTCCGAATTCCACATTTCCATTGATTACAGTACAGATATGACAATGTTTGTACGTAAGTCGCCTATGTACTTTGTGTATTTACTGTATGAAACTAACGTAAATATTTGACTCAATGCCAACTCGAACGTCAGAGTTAACTACATGCATATTACGTAAAAAACATTATTTATTTATACATTAAATGCATTTATAACGTTTCTCACGCAGACAAAAAATAAATAACTAATTTCATAATTATTTATAATTCCCAAGTTTTTCATCACAATTAATTAATCTACAAAATCAAATTAATTATTCGAAAAAACAATATAAATTATTGATAAACGAATCTTAATTTTATCTTCAATTATATAAAAATTTCAATTTTCATTAATTTACTGCTAGATTATTAAAAAATCGATTCAGAAAAATTGTGTTACAATTAATAATGATGCAAAAAGTGTTACTGTTTCAAACCTAAATTGCAATTTTTAGTCTGTAAACTAAGAAATAGAATTTACGTAAAAAGTACCAAAACCACTTTATTTTTTTGTTTACAATTGTACTCAAAACCAAGACAAAAACTGGAACTAAAAACGATGTTTCAAAATGCAATTTATTCACTTCTGAATTACACAATTTTATCATTATTGAACTATTCAAAGTGCTTTACAAAAAACGTGAAATGCCATTACACATCCTCTTATTATAATAATATCCATGCATATCCACGTCTAATAAAATAATAATATAATTGAACATAAGTGAAGAAATAACTAAATGCACTTGAAACGATAAAACGGTGTAATTATAATTATTTAAGTATTTCTGAAATTGATCTCAATCATAATTAAACGTTTCCTGAAACTGCTTCTAAATTGTAATAGTAAATACATATGTAAAACTTGTATTGAAAAATACAATATAATAATCAAAAAACATTGTATTATTAATACTAAATGGTATTCACAAGTTTCGTGTTTTAATTATATTTTTCGGTTTTAGTTGTTTTCTTCTCTAAAATACAATAATCAAAAATTAAGTTTCCTGAAACATATAATTGAAATGATACATTTTCACTTTATTACACATATGTAACAAGAAATCTTTCAGCAGAAATTAATTAAAAATACTTGTTGTTGCCTTTGAGTTTCCTTATAATCATCATTTTTCAGTGAGAATTCTAAGTCCAATTATGATCACAATTGTTAAAAACTAGGTGAGATTACAGTAATTCCACTATGCTTCAAAGTGTTAACAGTTTTAGTAAGTCAATTCACATTTATAATTTAGATATAATGCAAATACTTACAAAAAAATTACATAGTATTTCACTATATTTTATCAGGTTCAACAACTTTGTTGAAGACAATTGAATGTAGCCACTTGAACCTGACATATTTCACAAAATGAAGACACAGTGCGGAGGCAACTTTGTACCAGTTTTTAATATCTTTATTACAACTAATTCTAATTGAAAATTGTCTTTAAATAAATAGATGAAATTCTAGTAATCCTTCTATGCTTCAAAGAGTTTACAGTTTTGTTAACTATTAGCAAATAAATGTACAATTGTAATTTGGATTTACGAATTTTATTTGTATCAACATTTTATGAGATATACCAACTTTATTGGTGACAATTGAATCTGATGCTATAACCTTGCATAGGGACCACGGTGGAATCGTGATACTGTAGGACGTTTACCCACTAAAAAACCTCTCCTCTTCTTCATCAGCATCTAGGTCATGTTTAGTATTACTGCTCAGAAATGTTGATTGTCGTTCCTGTTAGTCCTGTTCATTGTTGGCTTCCACTGCCATTTTCTTCGTTTGCTCTCTCCATCCTCGGCTGATCTTCTTCCTTGGTAGAGAGTATGTCTGACACATAGCCTGTTACTATCTGCCAGCTGTCGTTGCTTTTCAGCAATTCTTTGACAAAGTTCTACGCTGTAACTACAGCCCCTAGATTTGCTTCAGTTTCATGCTCCTTTGCAGCCCACCTGCTGCAGCTGAATAACGTGTGCTCCGGTCTGTCGTTTTCCTCAAAGTACAAACACTTTTCATCCTCCTTCTTCTGGAGGAAATACAGGTACTTGCCAAAACATTCAAGCCCAGAAAGCGCCTGAGTCAGATGTTGTTTCACCATGCTTGCTATAACCACTTAAAGTTGAGATATTTCACAAAATAAAGACACTTTTCACGGACAGTGTAGAAGCAACATTGTACCTTTTGTTTAATATCTCAATAACAACCATTTTTAACTGAAAATTATCATGCAAAAGATATTAAAAAATAGGTGAAATTCTAGTAATTCTTCAAAGAGTGGAGAAATATAAATTGTCATCAGGTACACCATTTTTTTTGTGACAATTGAATCTTGGCATTTTGTACAAAATAAAGTCAGTTTTGTTGAACAGAATGGAGGTAACATTGAACCATTTTTTTTTCTATCTCAATAACAACTAGAAATACGTTGCAATAATCATTATTTATGCGCTTCAATCAATTCATTTCTATTGTGTAATCTAATTGCAATTTACGAATTGCACAATTGGACAGTAGCCAAATATATTGTACTTTTTTGTAGCGTTCGTATAGCCAACAAAAAAAAAGTATCGTGCAGGTGTGTCAGATAGTGAGACAAGTATATTTATATAATCTTATCATGGAGTTTGATAAAATCTGGGTCGAAAGGCGATCTTGTATCTTTGGACTAGTTCCTAAACACCACTCGACGTTGTCCCAAATCGCGTGACTCCTACTAATACGTCATTATATTGCATCAACAACCAAAAAAAAAAACTTACAAACATCATCAACCAATAAATAACAATACAAATAAATAATATATTTTCACATTCAGGTGAATTGTATTACGAATAATAAAACAGTGTAATCAATATTTGGAAAATACAATCAATTTTCTTAAAAAAAAATATAGCAATACTTCACATTGTCCGGACTGATCGAAGCGATGTATTTTTGGGAAAATACATTACATTTTGTTAAAATAATTATACAATTACCTCGAATAGTCCGGACTGTTTGAAGCGAAGTATTAGTGTGAAAATGAAATAAATTTAGTTAAAACAATTATATCAATACCTCACATAGTCCGGACTAATCGAAGCGGAATATGATGGGAAAATATAATACATTTTGTTAAAACAATTATAACAATACCTCGCATAGTGCGGACTGATCGAAGAGATGTTTTGTGGATAAAATACATTACGTTTTGTTAATATAATTATAGCAATACCTGACATAATCCGGACTAATCAAAAACAATCATTGCTGGGAAAATACACAACATTTTGTTAAAACAATTATTGTAACACCTCACATTGTCCGGACTGTATTAGTGGGAAAATGAAATAAATTTAGTTTATCAATACCTCACATTATCCGGACTAATCGAAGCGAAGTATTGATGGGAAAATACAATACATTTTGATAAAACAATTATAGCAATACCTCGAATAGTCCGGTCTGATCAAAATGATGTATTGCTGAGAAAATACACAACATTTTGTTAAAACAATTATTGCAATACCTCACATTGTTCGGACTGATCGAAGCGAAGTATTAGAGGGAAAATGAAATAAATTTAGTTAAAACAATTATATCAATACCTCACATTATCCGGACTAATTGAAGCAAATATGGTGGGAAAATACAATATATTTTGTTAAAATAATTATAGCAATACCTCACATAGTCCGGTCTGATCGAAAAGATGTATTGATGGAAAAATACACAACATTTTGTTAAAACA